>BSBK01005404.1:0-309825 GCA_027943335.1 Chamaecyparis obtusa
TATATATATATATATACATATATGTATATATATAATATACATATATGTATATATATATATATATATGTATATATATATATATATATATGTATATATTATATATATATGTATAATATATATATATATATATATATATATTTATATTGTATATATGTATATATATATGTATATATATGTATATATATATGTATATATATATGTATATATATATATATATATATATATATATATATATATATATATATATATATATATATATATATATATATATACACATGTTTGTGTGTGTATTATATATATACATGTGCATGTGTGTGTGCATGTATATGTACATGTATATATATGTATGTGCATGTATGCATGTGTATGTATACATATGTACATGTGTATAGATAGATTTTTATGTATACATGTGTATGTACATAAGACCTAGATAAGACTAATTACACCTAATAAGACCTAGATAAGGACTAATTAAGACCTAATACTTGACTAAGAAGACATAATTATATACCTAAAATTAGACCCCTTGAGTAAATTGTGACCCATTAAGAACAAATATATAACCTATTACCTGACCTAATATGAGTAATAAGACCCAAATTAGGACCTAATATCATTAATAGGATGGGCCTTAAAGATGTAATTAGACCTAATAAGACCAATTAACACCTAATAAGACATGTGTAACTAGTCCCAAGTATACCTAATATGAGTAAGAGGACCCCTTAAGACCTAATTAGACCTTTAATTAGACCTAATTAGACTTTTAATTAAGACTAATTAACACCTAATATCATGAGTAATAGGACCTGCTAATACACCTAATATGAGCATAGGATCCCTTAGGCATAATTAGACTAATTAACCCATAACAAGACCTTTAAATTATACTAATTTTATACTATTTAATTTACCTTTAAATACATGTGAGTAATACACACCTAATATAAGTAATAGGAACTAATATTGAATAGTAATAATGCCTACTTAGGGACATATTTATGAACTTAATAGGACCCCTTAGACCAAATTAGTCATAATAAGCCCTAATTATCTATGTAATATATGAGTAATAGGACCCCTTCTAACCTTGTAATTAGATCGAATTTAAAGACTAATTAACACCTAATATACTCGTACTACATGACCCTTTAAGACCTAATTAGACTCAATATGCTTAATATGAGCTCTTAAGACCAAAGTAGGCCTATTAGAACCTAATTAGACCTTCTTAGATGCAATTAGACCTATTAGGACATCATAATTCCTAGTTATCTAGGTCTATGATAGGTTATTTGACCCCTTAAAACCTTTTAGGACCTAAGTAGACCCAATTAGATGTATTACGACCTAATTAGACCTATTACAATGGAATTAGACCTAATTAGCACCTAACTAGACCCAATTAGACCTATTAGGACCTAATTCGACCAAATTAGACCTATTAGGACCTAATTTTAATACCCAATTAAACCAATTATGTCCTAATTAAACCTATTAGGACCTATGACAAGTTATATGACCCCATAAGACCCCATTAGACCCACTTATGAGTAACATGACCCCTTAAGACCTATATTAAAGCACCTAATTAGACCTATTAGTACCTAATTGGACCCAATTAGTTGTTATGACCTAATTAGACCTATTAGGACCTATAATACCTATTATATGACCCCTTTAATACTGAATTAGACCCACTATGAGTAATATGACCCCTTAAGACTTATTAGCACCTAATTAGACCCAATTAGATCAATTTTGTCATAATTAGACCCCAATTAGACCAATTAGGACCTAATCACACCCAATTAGACCTAATTATACCTAATTTAACCTATTATGACCTAATTGGACCTATTAGGACCTATGATAGGTTATATGACCCTTTAAGACCCCGTTAGACCTATTAAAATGTAATTTACATTTAAACATGTAATTTATGTAATTGATTTTACTTTCAAATAATGTAGTGAAATGTGCATAGTATTTAATTTTATTTTTATTTAAATTAGCAAAATGTACATGTATATGTAGACTTTATTTGACAGTAAATAAAATCTTTTAGGTACATACATATTCTAGATCTATCAGACATATTATTGCACATCACACTTGGCAGATGTATCGATTCCCCTTGTAGAACTATTTTCACGCACTAATAGAGAGATTCAATGGTTGCAAGAATCTATAAATAATCCATCTAGCTCTACTGTCTATAAGAGCACATGTCAGTCCATCCTTAATAGCTTGATTAGCATTAGGGATGACATTCATGGTACCACTCCCTATGCCCCAGATATTATAGAGGCCATACTTGAGAGGAAGAGACAAGAGGTTGGCTCTAGTCTTTCTCTTAAGGAGGTACATGCTTTAGTGCCTAAAGAAACCCAGAAAGGGGAAGTTTTCCCATCTTATGCAGATAAAAATTATGTGAAGGGGTATCAGGTTACCAGGTGTGAGGATCCTGCTATATCAGCATTGATATACCCTAGATTTTTAGCTGCCCATGGTCGTTATCCAAATAACGACCAGATTCCACTGTACTTTGCACAACAAATTTTTGTTGAGGTTCATTTAGGTCATGTTGTTAATTACACTAATTTTTTCAGCACATCTAGGATAGGGGCGTGGTAGGCTTGCTGATAGAGATGTTTATCATTGAGTTGATCGACAGAGACTAGTACACGGGGCCATTATTGGTCAGAGGGCACCTACTATAGCTCCTTCATTGGGCCCTATTGCAGATGATGTTATTCATAGCACCCAGCTTCGAGCTATGATTGATAGTGTGCGGGACATTGCAACAGCTGCCACATCCATATCTAGTGATCAGGTTGGTCAATACCTGATGTCTTGATGACACTCCAAATCGTCAGGTGGAGCATCTGCTAGCAAGACCACAGATGACATGTACACTGTAGCAGGCATCCCTTCACTTTCTAGCCTGGAGGGACTTACAGGAGAGATGACATGTGTGACACTGACTAGCTTGGCTAAGGATCTATTGGATGTATATGCATTTATAGTAGCAGAGCATGATATCCCCATATCAGAGGTTAGATCTCATGTAGGTACTGTCAGATACGGTCAACCACATCCTTCTCACCTAAACCATGGCCATAGTGGTAGTGCTCATGAGGATCCACCTACTGACCACTCTATTGCTGCATAGGGAGAGGCACAGCATACAGACCATTCAGTCAGTGCAAGGTATCAATTCTCTGATGTTGGCCTTGACGATGTTGAGTTCAGCATGACCACTGCAAGTTATCTAGATTTTTTGACACATGATGATATGACTTCCATGTCATCTCATTTGGTTAGTCCATTGCATTCATCATTAGAGAGGCATGTACAGTCTACTCATGTTGCAAATGCAGATTTGAGTTTGGACTAGACACAGCAAAATATTGATACCTTGGTTGATAGGATTGAGGCCAGGGAATCCGAGTACTATTAGTTTCCACCACCTACACAGGTATAAATCAGATTATATACATGTATTTAATGTTAAAATTAAACTTAAATTTATTTTCAAAATTTCAATCAATTGATATATGTGTGTGTGTGTGTGTGTGTGTGTGTACATGCACATGTATATATGATATATATTTTTTGTCTACCAGGATATGCCTCTTGTTACTCCTTTGGGTACTAATCGTGTACGTCGTCGGGACTCACTCGATGATGACATCAGTAGTGGACAGGTGATTTTTTAATTTATTATCTGTGTGTACACACTTTATAACATGTTTTCTTATACAATATTTTAAATCAAACTGAAGAGATCTTTGTACAATGTTTATATATTTTAATTTATATGTCTTTCTTTGTAGGGATCTGCACATCCTTCACAGCATGATAGTCACTCTGGGTGTGACGGCTTAGTGTGGATTCGACATGATGAGTCCTAGGAACTTTCATATTTGATTAGAGACATATTTCATATTGTGTGTGTGTGTGTGTGTATCCACATGTGTTTGATGAACTATATTTCATTTCTAGACTCTACATGACCGATTGATGTGTTTGATGTTATATTTCATTTCTAGACGAGCTTTTGATAGAATGTTTGACACGTGATTGATTCATATGTTTCATATTTACAGTACTCGATCTACACACATGATTGATGGGTCATCCCACAATATTGGGTTACACTTTTTGGCTTGAATTGACACTGACCTTCCAATTTTTAGAAAAACTTTGACATTCCAATGCATATTGCCGTTCAACCGTTCGAAATTAGAAAATGATGTAAACTAGAGTCCTTTCAGATTTTCTGTGTAGAATCTAAATATATATTTTCATTTTTTTTAAAATTAATTTAAATCAAAATTTCTTTCTCCCACAAAAACTAGTATGTTGCTGAAAATGGCATTTTCAAAGAGTTACCATGACTACGTAATGCATAACTTTTTTTCTATAAAAGATATCAATGTGATTGTTTCGAATATAGTTTGGTAACATCCATACTAAGGGCATCCAATTGGTTTCAAGACATTATCACATTTTTTGCATATTTTATGTATGCTCAAAGTCGACCAAGCTAGTTTTTTGACCTACTTTCATTGCGTAACGCATAACTTCTTTTGTATATATTGGATTTCAATTTTTATTTTTTTGGTAGAAAGAAGACTCTAAGATGAAGGACATTGATATTTTTCAAAAATTTTATTATATTTTCTACTATTTTCTATTGAACGTCAAAGTCATATGTTTGAATTGGCCAAAAAACCAACATTCGTTTCACGTCAAACAACATACACCTAATGAATTCAAAACTGGTCAAGATTATAGTCATTAGAAAGCTGACTCGGAGCACTTTTGCATGGACTCAAGGTCATTTTCTGAATGTTTCATTTGACCCTAGCGCTTCAACCCCAAAACTAAGAAATGTGCTATTTTCTGTTGGCTTTTGACAAAAAGTCCTAGAAAGGAAGTTTTGAATGAAACTAGTTTCATTCGAAAGTTCTTACTTTCATTCGAAACTACTTTCATTCGAAACTAAAAAATGCTAACCCCAGGTTGACATCTGCGTCAACATCTGGGTCAAGAGAGTTTCGAATGAAAGCTAACTGGTTTCAAATGAAAGTTAAATTTAACTTTCATTCGAAACTCATGTCGGCCAATTTGGTGTTTTTTCATGATAGTGACAATCGCATATAAATATAAGAGCCATTTTCTCAATATTTTAATTCAGAGCTGCAAAATAATTCATATTTTACATATAAAAAAGACATTTGAAGGTGTATTTTCCTACATTTTGTGATATTTTAGTGGAATAATCATGCAAAAGTGATGGGGAATCAGAAAAGAAGGCAAAATAAGAGTGCTCGACATTACTCACCAGAAACTAAAGAGAGATTACAAAGAGAAGCTCGTGAAAGGTATCATCATGTGAGACAAGGTGTGACCCTATCTCTCTCTCTCTCTATGACTATATATCATAATTGATGATTAGGACATATGTTAATGAAGTTCATGTAAGCACATGATATTGCAATTTCTAATTAGACCTAGAATATATTCAATAAAGAGCATGTCTTATTAATAGCTACATATATTAGGACTTGAATAATATGTACATGTATACACTTGTATTAGTCAACTTAATCAGGCCTATTAGAGGTCTATTAGATCTATTAGGGCCTAATTAAGTTAGATTGGCATATTAGTACCGACATAGATGCAACTAGACCTATAACCCAAGTAGCTTAGATGCAATTAGATCAATTGGACCTGGTACCTAATTAGACCTATTACTTGACAAAAGGGCATATTAGACATGTATTAAGACCTAGTCAAACCTATTAGGACATGTATCAAGACCTAAAGACCTATTAAGACCTATTAGACCTATTAGAACCTATTAGAAACCTATTATGTACCTATTCTAGGACATATTAGATGTACTTATAGTATTATACATCTATTAAGACCTATTAGACCTATTACTTGACCTATTAGAGGTCTATTAGACCTATTAGACATGTGTGTATTAATACCTATCAAACCTATTATAACATCCATGAATACCTATTTATCTACCTATTAAACCCTATTAAACCTATATTAGGACCTACTAGGAACCTATTATACATGTTCTAGGACATATTAGATGTACTTGCAGTATCATATACATGTATTGAGACCTTTTAGACCCATTAGACCTATTAGGACCTATTAGAGGTCTATTAGACCTATTAGACATGCGTATTAAGACCTATTAGACATGTATTAAGATCTATCACACCTATTAGGGCATGTATCAAGACCTAAAGACCTATTATGACCTATTAGACCTATTACCTAACCTATTAGTAAAGTTAGTTTCATTATTCTAGGACATATTAGATGTACTTGTATAGTATTATACATGTATTAAGGCCTATTAGACCTATTAGGACCTATTAGAGGCCTATTATCTACCTATTAGATATGTATCAAGACCTATTAGACAGGTATTAGGACAAAAGACCTATTAGACATGTAATAAGACCTATGAGACCTATTAGGACATGTGTGAAGACCTATTAAGACTTATTAGACCTATTAGGATGCATTAGTAACCTATTATACCCATTATAGGATGTATATTAGATGTACTTATAGTATTGTACATGTATTAAGACCTATTAGACCTATTAAGACCTATTAGACCTATTAGATGTCTATTAGACCTTTTAGACATGTATTAAGACCTATTAGACATATATTAGGACAAAAAGACCTATTAGACATGTATTAAGACCTATTAGACATATATTAGGACAAAGAGACCTATTAGACATGTATTAAGACCTATGAGACCTATTAGGACATGTATGAGACCTATTAGGACATGTATGAAGACCTATTAAGACATGTATGAGACCTATTAGGACATGTATGAGACCTATTAGGACATGTATGAAGACCTAATAGACATGTATTAAGACCTAGTCAAACCTATTAGGACATGTATCAAGACCTAGTCAGACAAGTATTAAGACCTACTAGATGTCTATTAGACCTTTTAGACATGTATTAAGACCTATTAGATAGATATTAGGACAAAAAGACCTATTAGGACATGTAATTTTATAGTATTATACATGTATTAAGGCCTATTAGACCTATTAGGACCTATTAGAGGTCTATTAGACCTATCAGGACCTATTAGGAACTAAACTTACACATGTCTACTTTAATATATTTAATAGATCTACACATGTCTACTTTAATATCTAGTAAGTATTAAACTTACTAATTGTATCTCCATTTGCAGGAGAAGGGTCATCACAAGCTCAACAAGACCAACCTGTAGAAGCTGGAGAAGGGGCCTCTCAAGCTCAACAAGACCAACTTGTAGACGCTAAGGAGGGGACATCTCAAGCTCAACAAGACCATCCTATAGATGCTATAGAAGGGTCATCACAAGCTCAACAAGAACATCCTTTACAATCTCAAACAAGTACACATAGATCTCTATCTCTCTCTTTATTTAAGTTACGTACCATTGTCTTGATTTAGTCTAGATTTGAATGATTATAATACACTATGAGCTTATACATAAATAATCACTTGTTCTCCTTAAGATGAGCTATCCTAAGATATTTTTAAATATTTTGTTTGCAGTTGAATTACAAGAAACACATGACAATGTCAGCCTAGCCCAATAGTTGAAAAGAAAAATTAATCATAAAAGCATTAATCATTTACTTGAAATGGATGTGAACAAATTGAGAGAGTATGCCAAAAAACCCACAAATACTACGAAGAGGACATTGAATAAAAAGTCTAAGGATATAATTGCACAGTTTGAAAATCTTGATACACTTGAGAAAACTCAACTATTATCAATCACACTTCTTAAAGATGAGTTAAAGGAGCCATTGAAACTATTGGGTGTAGATGCAAGTTCAAAAAATAGAAAATTGGATGACCTAGGAAAAAATGTTTTTGAAAGTGTCAAGGAAGGTTTGCAATCCATTGGGAAAACATCTAGAGTTATAGATAGGTCCATTTCTAGAAGAGTGATATTGACATCAATTTTAAATAAAAACATGTATCATAAAAGACAGATTTCCTCACTTTCATCTCATCTTGGGTATAGTAGGAAGACAATGTCACATTACTTGAAAAGGAGAAACATTTTGGATGATACTACATTGGAAGGTAATTGGGCACTAATGTGTCAAGCTCCTCGCTTTGACAAGATTAACAAAATAGTCAGGAACTTAGTTATAACATTTTGGACTGATCATACTCATCCTTCATCAAATAGGAGAGATGTCATGAAAAAGAGGACAGGGCCTAAGGAATATTTGCAGCACACAAAACATTGGTTGGACACCACACAACATGAATTGTATCTCTCATTTTGCAATTCAAATCCTAACGTCAAGATTGGACAAATGATGTTCGAAAGATTGAAACCATATTTTGTAAAGATAAATAAAAATTTTGAGACTTGTTGTTGTCGATATCATGTTGAATTCGATCTCTTCTTTCAAGGGTTTAGAAAGATGATAGAAGAAAGTGGTGGCTCTCAAAATGATTTTCCTAAACGACCAAGCCAATTCATAACATCGATCTTATGTGAAATGACAATTGATAGTGAGATACATGAAATAAAATGCATAAGAGGCACATGTGAAACATGTGGGGATTTAGCTAAATTTCCTTTTAGGGATGAAGATACTGACATGACAAGGATGGTAAATTGTAAGAGATACAAGTATGTAAAGTTTGAAACAAAAGTCGGGAAAGAATCAACAAGGTTGGAATATGTAGAAGAAGAGATACATGCTGCAACAATTATGGAAAATTTTAGTAAATTGATTCAACCATATATACGACACGTTTTCTTTGCTAAGTGGCAAGCTGAGCAATTCCAACTACTAAGAGACACTTTTCCACTTGGAACAGTTTTATCTGTTGTTGATTTTGCAAAGAATTACTCTTTTGTTTCTCAAAAAGCACTTCAATCGGAATACTACTATATAGAGCAGGTCACTATCATGGTGCATGTATGTTATTGACATGCACAATTAGATTTGGATGGCATTGAAAGTACAACTCAAGAATGAGTCATAAAGAAAGAATATCACTTTTACATCAGTGATGATAAAGAGCATGACACTCATTTTTTCGAGCACTGTTTTAAAACATATTTTGGATATTTAGAAAATAAAGGCATAAAAATAAAAAAGCATTATGTTTGGTCAGATGGATGTGTAGCACAATTCAAGTCAGCAAGACCATTTTATGCGCTATGTAGATATCATCGATTCCAAAAGATACCACATATTTGGAGTTTCTTTGAGAGTGGACACGGGAAGGGAGAGCACGATGGTGCAGGAGCTTATATCAAACGTTCTTTAAGAAAGTATCAATTGGACTATCAGGGATATCGTATAAATAATGCTCATGATGTGGTTGAGTGGTGCAAGAGACACTTTGTAGCTCCAAATCAAGATAGCACATCTTCAATACGGGATCGAGTCATACCAGTTAGATTGTTCTAGGAGATATCAGGTATATTTATGAAATGCATTAATTTCTAAATTAAAGTTTCAATTTATGCGTACATATATATGTTATACTAACAACTGTTAAAAATTTTCATGTGTTTGTGTATTATTTAGGTGTTGATAGAAGATCATTCCATGGATGCAAGAGGGTAGAGAAAACAAGATCCCTGCATTCGGTTATGAGTACAGATAGTAATGTGTGGTCATTGTATTGTAGAGATTACTCATGCTTTTGTTATGACTATGTTTCTGAAAACTACGGTGAATGTATTAACCAAAAAAGTGGATATATCAGTGAATGGAATTTGGTTCCACTAGATGTTACCACTACAAATGATGAAGTTGAGGATGAAAGCTATGATGATGTTCCATTGATTTCCACCGACTACGACCATATTTCAGGTTTGATCAAAATTGGTACGTGTTCTTATATACATATGCACTTTTCAATTCTTAGGGTACCCATATGTATCTCTAATAAATTTATATAACTTACAGTGGTGTAATGTTCTTTTACAGGACATGTTTTTGTAGTAATACCAGAGTCTGATAATGTTGAAGGTGTGAATTACTATCTATTACGTTGTACGAAGGAGAGGATGAAGCTAACAAAGAATGAAACAAGTGATGGAATTGTGTTTCTTATAGGTTAGCGTGCTATATTTATGGGTTTTGATGAATAAATTTATCTTGCATTTGATGGCCTTATTCAAATTTTTGTTCAAATTATGATACAATGTATGCATGTACGCATATATATACACATGTTTATTTAATGCATGTTGTTGTTCAATTGTCTGTGCAGGGTCAGTTTTTGTGCAAGGAACATACTTGAAGCAAATCAAAGTAATTAAACAGGGGGTTCATTTTATTGATTATCAATTAAACAACAAGGTTTATCAATATAGTCATCTTGTAATTGCCACACAACTATCTCTTCATCCAGTGATAGGATGTGGCATTCGTAAGTGGAGACTTGATACCGAAGAGCATGAGAAATTAGTGAATATTATCAAAGAGAGAGATGAACCACTTGATGTATAGTAAATTGTGCATGTGCATGTATGAAAAATGATTTTGAGAAAAAAATTTTAGGGCATGTGCCCTTAGTGAATGGAGAAAATTTATTAGTAGATATATATATAAATTAACTTGTCTTTTTAAAATGTATATGTGTGCATGTGCCAAGAATTAAATCTATCTCATTTTGGATTTATAAAATTAGGATACTTTATATGCATGTTAGATAGCTTAATTCAATATGTGAAATTGCTATGTTAGGATTAAAGTGTTTACAAATTTAATAAATACTCTTGATTGTGATATATTGCCTATTTTACTTCCCATATTAAAAATAATAAGTTTGTAATGTACATGCAACTTAATTATCTTAAATTTCATGTGCATATTGAAATTTGTATGAATTACATTCAAATTTAACATTCAACTAAAATTTGTATGAATTACATGTACATATGTCAAATATTAACATCAAATAGTACACATGTACATATTTGTCAAACATAAACATGTAATATATGAGATCGATCAAGAAGTAAGTAATGTAAACATGAAAAAAATATACATGCATGCATCCAACTATGTCAAATGTATAGTCAATCTAGAGATCTATCAATTTAGTATACTACACATGTACATACATACATCAAGGATAAACATGTACATATATGTCAAACATGAACATCAAATATATGAAATCAATCAAGAAGTAAGCAATGTATACATGAAAAAAATATACATGGATGCATGTCCAACTATGTCAAATGTAACATCAGAGATCCCTACATGTGTAACATGTCTAAAAGAGCCTAAGAATCATCATGACAACTCCTAACAGTACGATCGGGCCCTGAGTAGCTATCATGCTGCAAGGGATGTGCACAACCCTGTATAGACAAAGTGAGATCATACAAATTAATATTCACATCTTTCAAATGTTGATAAAATAATACTCATCTATTTTAAAAATGTAAAGATGTACATACACAAATTGAATAAATTAAAAACTCACCTACCCACTGCTGATGTCATCATCAAGTGAGTCCCGACGTCGTACACGATCATTCCCTATAGGAGTAATAAGAGGCATCTCCCCCTAGATTAAAAAAAATGACAAAAATTATATATACATTTATATATAAATTTTGAATCTCCAACAATCAAAGTTTAACTAAATGACATTAAAACAAATTATACCTGTGTAGATGGTGGAACCAGAACATGCTCTGACTCCATCTCCTCGATCCTATCAACCAAGGTATCAATATGCTGCTGTGCCTGATCGAAGCTAAACTGAACATCTGCCACATGAGTAGATGACAGTCATCTCTCTAAAGATGAATGCAATGGAGAAACCAGATGTGATGGCATAGAAGCCGACTGATCATCACCTGTCAGCAAATCTAGGTAACTGGTCGCACTCATGCCAAACTTAATGTCCTTGAGACCAACATCAGATAACCACTGCCCTACACTCACTGAAGAGTCTGTACAGTGTGCCTCTCTCTCAGCAACAATAGACTAGTCTGTAGGAGGATCACCATGGGCACCGCTACTATCATGATGTGTGTGATGAGGATCCTATCGCTGAGTGTATCTAATAGTACCCACATGATCTCTGACATCCGCTATAGGGATACCATGCTCAGCAGCTATAAATGCATATGCATCAATAAGATCTTCGGCCAAACTAGTCATGGTGACGCATGCCATCTCTCCTGTAAGTCCCTCAAGGCTAGAAAGTGAAGGGATCCCTGCTACAGAGTACAAGTCATCTGAGCTTCTACTGGAAGATGCTCCACATGATGATCTAGAGCGCCATCGCTGCATCAAATACTGGCCAACCTGATCTACAGATATGGATGTCGCAGCCGATGCAATGTGCCCCACACTATCAATCACACCCCATAGTTGGGTGCTACAAACAACATCATCTTCTACGAAACCCAACGATGGAGCAATAGGCTGTGACCTCTCACCTAGAATAACCCTATGTGTTGGTCTCGGACGATCAGGTCGGCGAAAAGCATCTCTATCTGCAAGTCTCCCACGCCCCTGCCCCTGATGTGGTGCCAAATCTGTGTAATTAACATGTTTCCCTAATCGCACCTCTGCATAGATCTGTTGTGCGAAGTATGAGGGGATTTGGTCGTTATTTGGGTAACGACCATGGGCATCTAGAAACCTAGGGTATATCAGTGCAGATATAGCTGGATCCTGACACTTCGTAACCTGATATCCCTTCACATATTATTTCTTTGCGTACGATGGCCAAACTTGGGTTTTAAGAATCTCTTTGGGCACCAGTTTGGCCACCTCCTTGAGAGAAAGACTAGAGCTAACCTCTCATCTCTTTCTCTCAAGAATAGATTGTACAACATTTGGGGAATATGCACTAGTCCTCTGTATGTCATTCCGGATAGCAATTAGGCTATCCAGGATGGACTGACAGGTGTTCCTATAAATAGTGGAGCTGGAGGGACTATCAATAGACTCTTGTAATTTTTTAATTTCCTTATTTGTGCAGTCAAATAGGTTCTCAGATTGTTCCTGATCCTGAGGTAGGATAGGTGCATCTGCCATGTGTAATGTCTAGTAATCTAGATGTATAAATGAACTATCAAGATATGTGCACCTGAAAGAAATTATATTTACAGTGTCAAATAACTACATGTACACATGCACTAAATCATATTTTTTTAACTTCATTAAATAAAATTAAAGTACACTTCTACATTATTCAATAAAAATAAAGTGTAAATAACTAGACATTAAATTTGAACACAAATTATAACTTCTTAACTACATTATTCAATCAAAATAAAGTTTTTAAAACTACATTTAAACTCATTAGAGACTTATTATCTAACATGTAGGTCTATGTACCTATGTATAAACATGTACCTATTTATACCCATTTAACATGTACCTATGTATACATGTACATGTGTATGCATATATGTCCATACTTGTACACATGCATTGAATGCATGCAACTATGTATACATGTAAATTTACATGTATATACATGCATATATACATGTACATAAATGTATATACATGTAAATACATGCATGTACACATGTACATACATATATGTACATGTGCATGTGCGTGTGTACACATGCATATATGCATGTGTAGACATGTGTGTACATGCACATGCACACGTATGTACACGTGTACATACATATGTATGCATATGTGTACACACATGTATATACATGTGTATACACACACGTGTGCATATATACATGGGCATGTGTGGTCATAATGTATACAGGTATATATACCTGTATACATTATGACCACACGTGCCCATGTATATATGCATGTGCGTGTGTGTATACACATCTATATACATGTGTGTACACATATGCATACATATGTATGTACACGTGTGCATACGTGTGCATGTGCATGTACACACATGCATATATGCATGTGTACACACGTACGTGCACATGTATATATGTATGTACATGTGTACATGCATGGGTACATGCATGTACATGTATATACATGCATATATGTACATGTGCATATACACATATACATGCATGTATATACATGTAAATACATGCATATACACATATACATGCATGTATATACATGTAAATACATGCATATACACATATACATGCATATATAAATGTACATACATGTATCTACATGCATATATATGCATGTATATACATGTAAATACATGCATGTATATGTATACATGTACATACATGTAAATACATGCATATACACATATACATGTGTATATACATATATGTGTGTATATACATATAAATACATGCATATACACATATATGTGTGTATATACATATAAATACATGCATATATATATACATGTACATACATTCATATACACATATACATGCATATATACATGTAAATACATGTATATACAATATACATGTATTTACATGTAAATACATGTACATACATGCATATACACATGTATACATGCATGTATATACATGTAAATACATGTCTATATGTATGTAAATACATGTATATACATGCATATATATATGTATATGCATGTGTATACATGTACATACATGCATATACACATAGATGCATGTATATACATGTAAATACATGCATACGTACACATATACATGCATCTTTACATGTAAATACATGCATATACACATATAAATGCATATATACACATAAATACATATATATACACATATAAATGCATGTATATACACATAAATACATGTATTTACACATAAATATATGCATATACACATAAATACATGCATATGCACATAAATACATGCATATACACATGTATATACACATATATACATGCATATACACATATATACACATATACACATATATACATGTATATATGTTAAAAAATACTAAATACATTAAAAAAATACATAAATATACAAATGTAATACATATATATACATAAAAAATCAAAAAATACCCACCTGGAAAACAACGGTCGATGAATCAGATGCCCCACAGCCGAAACGTCACTTTCCAAATGATGGAAAGTGGGGTTAAAAACCCCACCAAAACCTAATGCAACAAGGTTTCATTCGAAACCTTGTTGCATGGAATATTTTATTCCTAGAAAATAGGTTTCGAATGAAACCTAGTTTCATTTGAAACTATGGCATTTTTGGGTTTCATTCGAAACTTTTTAGTTTCATTTGAAAGTAGCACTTCAATTTCATTCGAAAGTATGAAGGCATTTTTTGCCTCCGCCGCATTTCGGGAAGAATTTCTTCCCCTGAAAAAGTGTAACCCACTATTGTGGGTTGACCCTGATGTTTCATGCATGTTATATATATACTTTCACTCTAGATACGTGTGCATGTGTGATGAACTTGTAAATTTTCAATACTTTCAATAGATTACATACACATGTACATGTTTGATTTAAATTTGATGAACTTGATTTCAATAGATTACATACATGAATGATGTTTGAATTCAATAGATTACATACATGAATGATGTTTGATTGTACACATGTTTATAATGAAAGTTATGAATGATGTAAATTTGACACATGCACGAGTTGTATAATTGAGGTCCCTAGATGTTTCATTGAATCTTACTTATATTTAAATGTACATTCGATAACAGTTGTGCACATACTTTTAATTTAATGTTGTTGTACTTCAAGTAGATTTTATATTTAAAACATGCACGTCCTAATGTAACACATGCAAATTCAATACATACACACATTTATATTTCAAAGTTAGAGTACTTCATATTTAAGTAGATAATTAATATATCATATCCACTTGTAAGACATAAATTTGAGATCTATATATTATTAATTTTTAATTTAATTCAAGCTCCATTCACTATGGGCACCAATAGGAAAGAATGGAGCTAAGAAAACCTCTAGTCTCACCCGTGAAAAATTTAGTTCAAATCATATTTCATGTGTGATTTAGTCCACATCAAATGGTTCATCTCTCTCTTGAATAACATTTAATATTCTCTCATGGTCTTTAGTATCAACTCTCCACTTATGAATGCCATGTCCCATCATAGGAACAAGAGATAGGACGGTGGCAATTACAAGATGACTATACTGATAAACCTTATTGTTAGGTTGATAATCAATAAAATGAATCCCATGTTTAAGTATTTTGGTTTGCTTCAAATATGCTCCTTGCATGACAACTGAAAATGCACAATGTGTTCCTCAATGTTAAATATATAGATGTGATAAATACTAACCATATAAACAAACTTAAATATAGTACTAGAACCTATGGGAAACATAATTCCATCGCTTGTTTCATTCTGTGTTAGCTTCATCCTCTCCTTGCTGCAACGTAATAAATAGTAACTAACACCTTCCACATTTCTAGGCTCTGCTACTACTGCAAAAATATGTCCTGCATTTAAAGTAAATAGATGTCAGTATCACTCTTCTTGAAATGGACCTATCTGTAGATCTAGTTGTTTTCCCAATGGAATGCAAACCTACCTTAACACTGTCAACAATATTTTTTTGTACGTTACTTGATTTTAACTTTTTCAAACTTGCATCTACACCCAATAATTTTAATGGCTCCTTTAACTCATCTTTAAGAAGTGTAATTGATAACAGTTGAGTTTTTTCAAGTGTACCAAGATTCTCAAATTGTTTCATTATTTGCTTAGACTTTTAATTCAATGCCCTCTTCATAATATTTATGGGTTGTTTAGCATAATCTCTCAATTTTTCCACATCCATTTCAATTAAATGATCTATGCTTTTACGATTAATTTTTCTCTTCAACTGTTGGAGTAGATTATCATTCACATATGTTTCTTGCACTTCCACTACAAATAAAATAAAATAAAAAATATTAATATCTCATCTTAAGGGGACCTTCATTGATGCAGAGTGGTTAGCAGAGGTGGTGGATTCACAATATGGTTTGTTTGATTTACAAGTTTACCCACTAGCCTCCAAGGCAATACAAAGCAAAATGCCCTCAAAACATGAAATCTAACTTCCAAACTTTCAAGAAGGATTTAAGATGAAGTAAACTAAGGTTTCAAACTGGTTTCAATCAATCCCAACTCCTTATGCAACTTCAAACAGTCAATTTCTCCAAAACTGCCAATTAGGCTTAGTTAATAGGCTAGTAGCCCTCCAGCAGCGTTATAACCCAAATAACTCAAAATTTATCCAAATGAACTTGCAAAAAAATTATCATTACAAATACCCTTTTGAGAGAACTATAACATACTAAAAACCCAGTATCAACTTCTTTGGGAAATGTGCCCCAAAATCTTGACTGTCTCTGTTTTAAGAGGCCTAATTTGATGCCTTTACAAAGAAATCCTACACAAAACACATCCAAACTTCACAAAACTCATAGGCTAGTCATATTTCATGTCCTATTAGGCAAATCCTCAGTCAATTTCATTCTATGAGGCCAATTGATACAAAAGCCCCAAATTCACCATTAAAACCCTCTTCCACCTAGGGTATCATCAATCTGATGCTTGCACTCACTTCCAGATCATAAAATTCAACATACACCATGCATTAGTCATATAATGAAAGGTTATTCAATAAAATATACTCCTTGTTCAGCCAAATACCTGGCTGCGATACACTTGCCTTGTTTTGGGTACCCAATTCCTCTCCTTCAACACTCAAACTTGCATTTTCACAATATTACCCTGCAAAACTTCATTTGTCTGGTTATTTCATGGTTAGATATGCATGTTAGAACTCTAGGGATCCATCCTTGGGGTCAGGAGTATATACAATGGATGGAACCCTTCATTGTTAGTGGCAAATCAATGTAAAAATCACTGTTTTATTGAGACAGCAGTAATAAAACTTATTTAAAATCACCAAACTGATATGAAAATGCTTCAAGAACCCTTAATAATTTCTTACCAACCTCAGAGAAAGATTATTGCATTCAAAACACCTCAATATTGCAAGGAAAACTCAGATTTTCATTGATATTTGCTTTGTCCGTACAGTTTTCTGGGTTCTGCCGTACATATCAGTCACCCCTGAGTTTCATTCGACCATGGCAACCCAAATAGGTCTAAAACCAACTGCCCAACCGACTAGATTGGTTACAAAGCTTTGATTAAACAAATAAACATTAGTTTGTAGGTTTCCCTCCAAAACTTTAAGGACCGTTTGAATTTAAAAATTCAAATTATAAACTATTGATTCTATGCACTTTATCAACTTCTATGCTATGCCACCAGCCTATAAAGGACTCAAAGGACTTATTGAATGATTCTAAGACTAAAATGACTCAACCTACCCTATTTAACCATGTATTTGCATTATATCATCTATTACATTATTTTATGCCATTACATGGCTTTATTACATTGACCTTACTTATGACATTCATGAAACACATTGTTCCTAATATGACTATTTGTCTTCAATGGTCCTTGGTCTCAGGTGTCTTCTTGGATGCTCTGCATCAATCTCCCAAGGACAAAATAAATCCAAGTCTCTTGGATTGTGCTTCTTCCTAGTCTTCCAATTTGCAATGTCTTCAAACCAAGCATCTCTCAAGTCTTCTTTGCCTCTTCTTTTCATGTACCTGCAAACAGGACTGTTGCATTGAAATTCACCAAGCAACCAAGAACACAAGGTTCCTCCATACAATAGTACTACATCATCAGGTAAGCAAACAATATGTTCCTGCAAAGAAAACAATTGGTTAGAATAAAAACATCCTTCCCTAAACCATGTACACCATGGCACTGTTACTTCTCCATCCTTTACAAACTCTTCTTCAGGCACCCTCATCTCATTCCATCTTCTTATCACATCATTGTTTAGACTGTCAACATTGTCTTCAAGAGACCAACTGTCCCTTACCAATTCACTGTCACACTCATCTTCAGTAATGTACTGTCTTAAAAAACTTCTACAATACTTCCACAAGAAGAAAGGTGCCATTCCATTTTCAAAATGATGTTGTCTTCCCATTAATTGCTCTGTCAAACTAGTACTCTGCCTGTACCTTTCATCATTACCAACAGGCTGTCTTTTCATTGTCCAAACAGTGGACTGACTGTACCTTGCATTGTTGCTAACAAGTTGTCTGTTGTGTCCCTCCCAAGGACAAAAAGAAGTCACCTCATTGTTATAACCTCCCATACTGTCATTTTCTGTACCATATTTCTTTTTCATCATCCCTATTCCCCAAGGGATGCTTAAGCTATTCCAAGTGTCTGTCATACACTGCCAATCAAATGCATACTGCCTGTTTACTGTGACACTGCATTCTTCCTCACTTTGATTGCTGTCTTCTGCATAAAACATGCTCTTCATTGCATCCACACTTTCTCCCATTTGTTCTTGGTCTTTATCCCACCCTAGGGCATTAATTGCAATCACCTTGAGTACCTCTCTATCAGAGGTCTGCTTCACATCATTGGTTACAGTCACTGTTTCAGTAAATTGTAACCTACTGTCATCACCTTGTTCATTGTTCTCTGCCTCTGCCACAGGGCTTTCATCCTCACTGCTCCTCTGTTGATTAGTGTTCGTGCTTGTACTTATCATGTCAGAAATACCTTTGTCTTCAATTAACTTGGTTAGTGTTCCTGTCCTCTTACTTGCTGTCAGTCTTTTTATCCTCCTTTTCACTATCCTGCTCCTTGTCTTTAGTATCTTCTTAATAGGTTTCAAGGCTTCTCCCCTGCCTTGTTTCAAAAACCAACTTCCCATTGTCATCTCCCATTCACAAATGTCAGATCCCACCTGTCCATACTGTCCTAGCATTTCATCATTGGTTAGTAGTTGATATACTTCATTTTGACTGTCCTTTATAATAGTTTTGTCTTCTTTCACAAACTCATTACTTTTTCCTCCCAAGGCAAACACTTTGCCATCAACTTTCCTCTCAACCATCTCAGTATATTCCTTTTCTAGCCTCTCCTCTAGGCTATTCACAGTTTCATCTTTTTCAGGGTCTACAAACCCAACAAACTTCAACTCTTTCACAACCTTCTTGTTTTCATTTTTTCCAAGGGTACTCCAAGTACCCTTCCTATCATCCACATTGGTCTTCTTCTTTGCTGCTTCTTGCAATCTCAAGATAGGCCATCTAACTTTCTTTTTCACATTCAGATTCCAACTAGTTTCTTTATTCAACATCTCTCTCAGTCTCCTCATTTCTGCTTCACCTTCTTGAATGGCTTTTCCCAAACATAGTCGCATTTCCTTTATTTCTCTTATTTCTTCAAAAGCCTTCATTTCAATTGCTTTCTTCATTGTCACCAACCTATTATCAGAGAAAAATAAAACCACACTTTCTCCACAAAGTACTCTTCTGAAACCTCCAATGCACCTTCAACTCTGGGACGCTCTAGGAGGGATTAAGCACTCCAAGGTTTCAACAGAGGGACCAGCACCTTGGTGATAACAAAAGACTCCTAAATGAAGAAATGTACAACCTATTAACCCCAAAGAGATCTTTTCTGATGCTCTGATACCACTTGATGCAGAGTGGTTAGCAGAGGTGGTGGATTCACAATATGGTTTGTTTGATTTACAAGTTTACCCACTAGCCTCCAAGGCAATACAAAGCAAAATGCCCTCAAAACATGAAATCTAACTTCCAAACTTTCAAGAAGGATTTAAGATGAAGTAAACTAAGGTTTCAAACTGGTTTCAATCAATCCCAACTCCGTATGCAACTTCAAACAGTCAATTTCTCCAAAACTGCCAATTAGGCTTAGTTAATAGGCTAGTAGCCCTCCAGCAGCGTTATAACCCAAATAACTCAAAATTTATCCAAATGAACTTGAAAAAAAATTATCATTCCAAATACCCTTTTGAGAGAAATATAACATACTAAAAACCTAGTATCAACTTCTTTGGGAAATGTGCCCCAAAATCTTGACTGTCTCTGTTTTAAGAGGCCTAATTTGATGCCTTTACAAAGAAACCCTACACAAAACACATCCAAACTTCACAAAACTCATAGGCTAGTCATATTTCATGTCCTATTAGTCAAATCCTCAGTCAATTTCATTCTATGAGGCCAATTGATACAAAAGCCCCAAATTCACCATTAAAACCCTCTTCCACCTAGGGTATCATCAATCTGATGCTTGCACTCACTTCCAGATCATAAAATTCAACATGAACCATGTATTAGTCATATAATGAAAGTTTATTCAATAAAATATACTCCTTGTTCAGCCAAATACCTGGCTGCGATACACTTGCCTTGTTTTGGGTACCCAATTCCTCTCCTTCAACACTCAAACTTGCATTTTCACAATATTACCCTGCAAAACTTCATTTGTCTGGTTATTTCATGGTTAGATATGCATGTTAGAACTCTAGGGATCCATCCTTGGGGTCAGGAGTATATACAATGGATGGAACCCTTCATTGTTAGTGGCAAATCAATGTAAAAATCACTGTTTTATTGAGACAGCAGTAATAAAACTTATTTAAAATCACCAAACTGATATGAAAATGCTTCAAGAACCCTTAATAATTTCTTACCAACCTCAGAGAAAGATTATTGCATTCAAAACACCTCAATATTGCAAGGAAAACTCAGATTTTCATTGATATTTGCTTTGTCTGTACAGTTTTCTGGGTTCTGCCATACATATTCAGTCACCCCTGAGTTTCATTCGACCATGGCAACCTAAATAGGTCTAAAACCAACTGCCCAACCAACTAGATTGGTTACAAAGCTTTGATTAAACAAATAAACATTAGTTTGTAGGTTTCCCTCCAAAACTTTAAGGACCGTTTGAATTTAAAAATTCAAATTATAAACTATTGATTCTATGCACTTTATCAACTTCTATGCTATGCCACCAGCCTATAAAGGACTCAAAGGACTTATTGAATGATTCTAAGACTAAAATGACTCAACCTACCCTATTTAACCATGTATTTGCATTATATCATCTATTACATTATTTTATGCCATTACATGGCTTTATTACATTGACCTTACTTATGACATTCATGAAACACATTGTTCCTAATATGACTATTTGTCTTCAATGGTCCTTGGTCTCAGGTGTCTTCTTGGATGCTCTGCATCATTCATGAAATAAGTATTTACAAGCTCTTGAACATGTTCTACCTATAATAATGTATACATTAATGAGAGAAACACATACTTGTTTGACCTTGGGTTGATTCAACTTGGGATGCCCCTTGTCCAACATTTTCATCATCAAAGGCTGCATGTACACAAAAAAAACAATAACTTCTTCTTAAGGGAAAGACCCAAAATGTATATTCACCAATAAGAGACTAAATTGAGATAGTGACTAAATTAAGAGAGTCAGTGAGAGAAAGAGAGAGATGTGTACTTATTTGATATTCTGAGACTTGTGCTTGTTGAGCTTGTGATGACCCTTCTTCAACTTCTGAAGGTTGGGCTTGTTGAGCTTGTGATGACCCTTCTCCAACTTCTGAAGGTTGGGCTTGTTGAGCTTGTGATGACCCTTCTCCAACTTATGAAGGTTGCACTTGTTGAGCTTGTGATGACCCTTCTCCAACTTCTAAAGGTTGGACTTGTTGAGCTTGTGATGACCCTTCTCCAACTTATGAAGGTTGGGCAGCTTGTTGAGCTTGTGATTCTTGAGCATTTCCTACACATGTATGAAGTATAAATTAGTCCTAATTGAGTCTAATAGGTCATGTTAGATTTTGATTGGTCCATATTAGGTCCTAATTGGTCCTAATTGAGTCTAATTGGTCCTAATTGAGTCTAATAGGTCATATTAGGTCCTAATTGGTCCCAATTGAGTATAATTAGATCTAATAGGTCATAATTGAATCTAATAGGTCCTAATTGGTCATGTAATTGAGTCTAGTTGGTCCTAATTGAGTCTAGTTGGTCCATATTAGGTCCTAATTGGTCCTAATTGGTCCTAATTGGTCCTAATTAGTTCTAATAAGATCTAATTGAGTCTAATTGGATCTAATTAGTTCTAATTGCATTTAATTAGGTCCTAATTGGTTCTAATTGCGTCTAATTAGGTCCTAATTGGTTCTAATAGGTCATATTAGGTCCTAATTGGTTCTAATTGAGTCTAATTAGGTCCAGCACTATTTGGTTCTAATAGGTCCTATTAGGTCCTAATAGGTGGACTATTGGGTCCTAATAGGTTCTATTAGGTCCTAATTAGTCCTAATTGGTCATAACAAGTCCTATTAGGTCTTAATTGGTTCTAATTGAGTCTAATTGGATCTAATTGAGTCGAATTAGGTCCTAATTGGTTCTAATAGGTCATATTAGGTCCTAATTGGTTCTAATTGAGTCTAATTGAGTCTAATTGAGTCTAATTGAGTCTAATTAGTCCTAATAGGTCCTAATTAGTCCTAATTAGGTTCCAATAGGTCCTATTAGGTCCTAATTAGTCCTAATTAGGTCCTAATAGGTCCTAATTAGTCCTAATAGGTCCTATTAGGTCCTATTAGGTCCTAATTAGTCCTAATAGGTCCTATTAGGTCCTAATTAGTCCAAATAGGTCCTATTAGGTACTATTTGGTTCTAATTAGTCCTAATTGGTCCCAATTGGTCCTAATTGGGTATAATTGGTCCTAATTGAGTCTAATTAGGTGCTAATTTATTATAATTAAGTCTAATTGGGTTTTAATAGGTCATAATTGGTTCTAATTGAGTCTAATTAAGTGCTAATTGGTTCTCATTGATTCTAATTGGGTCCTAATAGTCCTAGAATAGGTCCTAATTAGTCCAAATAAGTCCTATTAGTCCAAATAGGTCTACAATTAGGTCTAGTTAATTCTGATAGACCTACAATATCACATTTACATGAACATTAAGACAAGTCTTGACCATCAACTTAAAATATCTATCTAGAGACATCTTAGACATACCTTGTTTCCGACGATGATATCTTTTTCACGATTCTTCACGTAGTCTTTGTTCAGTCTCTTCTGACTAATGTCATGTACTTTTGTTTAGCCTTCTCTTTTTATTTCCCATCACAACTTAGGAAATTATTCCATGCCAAAATGTCTTCCTTCTCCTAAATGTGAATTATTTTACAGCTTTTGGATTTATGAAATGAAAAAAATATACATTTATTTATACCTAATTCTTATTAATCGAAAATGCCACCAAAAAGGCCGACTTAGGTTTCTATCAAAAGTCAAACTTGACTTTCTATCGAAACTAAATGACTTTCAATTGAAACTAGCTTAGTAATGACTAAATTTTGTACTTTTTGGCAAAGTACTTTCGATTGAAAGTCAAAACTTTCGATCAAAAGTGCCTGATTTGGGCCATGGTTGCAAGTTTTGAAGAAATTTTGAGAATTTCATGGCTTCAGACCTCAAGCATGCTGATCAAATGGATGAATAAGAAGACGTCCTTTTGCATACAATAAGTACTTGAAACTAGCTTTCTAACGATTATATATTTGACTATTTTTAAATTTATTATGTGTATGGTTTTTGATGTTAAATGAATGTAGGTTTTTTATCAAATATAAACCTCTGAGTTTGACGTTCAATGAAAAATAGTAAAACAAGGAAAAAAATTTTTGAAAAATAATAGTGCCCTCCATATTTGAGTCTACTTTCTATTAAAAAAAAAAATTTGAAATTCAATAAATACACAATAAGTTATAAGCTATGTAGTCAAGGTACGTCAAAATTTTGGTTTAGTCAACTTCAAACATTAATAAAATATGCAATAATAGTGATAATGTCATCAAACCAATTGCATGCCCTCTGTATGGATGTTACAAAATTAAATTCAAAAGAATCGCATTCATATCTATTTTACAAAAAAAGTTATGCTCTATGAAAATAGTGTTACTATTTGAAAATGACGTTTTCAGCACCATACAAGTTTTTGTGGGAGAAAGAAAAAAGTATTCAAATAAATTCAAAAAAATAAAAAATATATATATTTAGAATCTAGACAGAAAATCCTAAAAGACTCTAATTTACTTCATCCTCCAATTTTGAGCGGTTCAACGACAATATGCATCCAAGTCTGAAATTTTTTCTCAAAATGTAGAGTTTAGGGTCCGTTCAGGCTAACAAGTGTAACCCACTATTGTGGGTTCACCCTGATGTTAATTGGGTAAGTAATATGGATGACAAGAAAAGTGCAAGTGGAGGATTTTTCTTCCTAGGAGAAAGATTAGTGACAAAGATAAGAAAAAAGTAAAGTTGCATTTCACAATCAACTGTTAAGGCAGAATATGTTGTTGCTACAATCAATTGTTCTAACATTATTTAGAAAAAACAACTACTTGAAGGGATACAAGAGGAAATAGATGGTCTTGTGATAATACAAGTGCTATAAACATTTCAAAGAACCTGGTGATGCACTCAAAGACAAAGCATGTATCAATCAAGTATCATTATTTGAGAGAATAGGTATAGAAGAAACAAGTAAAGCTGAAATATGTAAAATCCAAGGAACAGATTGCAGATATATTCACAAAGCCATTACCTAAGGATTCTTTTGAGTACCTAAGAGGTAAACTAGGGGTCATTCCCCTATCTAATGTTCATTAGAGAAAGATGCAGGTTGCATCAATTCATGATTTATTAGTTTATCTATTTGTGAGTTGATGTGAATGTTCACTCTTTAGGAGCGGCCTAAAATTGTGAGAAAGATATGAGAAAAAATAAGTAATTGGTACATGCAAGGTACAAGGTACAACTACAAGGATAGTTAGTTTTAGATTAAGGTTTCATAGGTACCTTTGGCATTGTTGTCAAAGGGGTAGAGATATTAATGAGGAGAGATGAATATGTAAGAAGATTAAAGGGGGAGAAATCAAAAGAATAGAATACAGTTGGAGAATAAAGATTATTGGTATTGGATGGTATATTTTAGATGTGAGATGTCTTCCATGTGATATATAAAATGTGTTTCCATCAATGCAAAAGGGGGAGATTGTTACCCCAACTGATATTGATATCCTAACTGATGTTGATAATGAACAAGGTTAGTAACCGAGCAATGAAAGGTGTGTAGAAGTATTGGATTAGTTGTTATGTTATCATTCACGTCAAGCCTATTGACTTACTAATTTATGCAAGTTGTCATACCAATCTGAAATATGTGGTGTTGAGTAAAGAAATGGTTGGTAAAGATAGAATATGAAATGAAGAAGCGATGTTAAGTATGTGAGCTTAAATGAGCAATTAATGAATCAGTCTAAGATAAGATAATATTGATTTCATTGTTTTACATGATTTGATGAAGTCTTAGAATGATGCGCAAGTTGGTTATATTTGTCATTAATAAAGGATTGAAGTTGTGAAATGAAAAGACAAGGAATTAATGTGTGTTACTGAATTGGAAATGGTTGTCGATAAGTAAAGATATTGGTCAATTACAGTTAACAAAGAAGTTGATAACTGAAGAAGATGTTAACCAAGTAAATGATAACCGAGAAAGTAGACTTAACTGAGAAGATGAAGTTGGTTGGTTAAACAACAACTCATTAAAACATGACATTGAGTGAGAATCTGGATTGATCTAGGAGATTCTAAGGAAGGAACAAAGTTACTTAATGAAATCAACGGATCAAAAATGTTAGGTACAAATAAATGGTGAAGATTTAATGATTGGTTTGAGATCCAAGAAAAGTTCAAGTTCCAAGGTGAAGATACAACTAGCAAGATTCATGAAACATGTTAACGAGCTACAGATACATTGAATTTGGATTGAGATTTGATCAAATGGATGAGATTAATTCAAGGAAACCCTAATGAATAGGATTAAATGGAAAAATGAAAAAATTATCTATATAAAGGATGATCAAGATTGTAATATTGTTGATAGTCAATGTAGCTAGTCGAATAAGTATATAAGGTTACACCGAGTATAACAGAGTTGAAGAAAAGTGTGAATCAAGAGAAGGAAAGTAATGAGATGAAGAGTGAGTGTTGATCAGCTAGTAAAGAAGAGTTTGAAGAGGACAAATGAGAAAAAAGGAAATCTAAACAAGTAAAGGTAGTTGCATATTTTATCAAGTCATTTCACTGTTACTTTCTGACCATTGTAGCAAAAAATCTCTTAACCTAGTGGATTTAATAGTCCTATTTCTAAATCCTTTGTAAGGTGGCATTCTAATCAATGTACTAAGTCCTCTAATAAGTCCACTCATTATAGGGTGACAAATCTAGTTGATCTTTGGTGAAAATCCCCTAATAGGGTCACCTCTAGCAAATGTGTTTTGTACTATTTAATAGGTTTGGCTCTTAACCAAGCTCACTTTAGAAGAGTGAGGTATTTGTGGGTGATCATTCCAGTAGTGGTTTTTATTCAAATTAGGTTTCCATGTTAAATACTAGAGTTAATGTGTGATTGAATGTTTTGCATGTTATTTTCTTATTTTCATACACATATTATTCTAGTCGATTGAATGATTAAATTTGATTATTATGATTAGTTGCTGAAAATATTTTAAGGTTGAAAATTGTTAAGGCACCTAAGATAATTGATTCACTCCCCCCCCCCCCCCCCCTTCTTAGTTATCCAATGATACTGTGTGTATCTTAGCATGGGTCTTAAATGTATGTTGTAAATAGGATTTATTCTATATTGGCTAACCCAAATTTAATGTATGAGACTTGTATATAAGGAAGGAATTCCTTGTATTTTTAGTGTGTGGTTGTATGTGCGAAAAACAAAAAGATATGTAAGCTTGAGGCTGCATAGGTTTCTATTTGCAGAGCAGAGATTGTGCATCTGGAGCACAAGGTGGAAATCGCTTGGTAGTGGTTGAGTACTGGAAGCAATTTTAGGAACATAATTTGTATTCATATCAGAAGTGAGGATTCCAGATCCTGAGGGTGGGTTTAACCTTCAAACCTTTGATCAGGTGATATGTTTGTAAGCTCCTAATAGGGTTGTGACTCCTAACAAGTTCAATCCTTTAACAGGGATTAGTTGTAAAGACTCCTAACATGGTTTTTCCTTTAACCAAGACCTTCCTATTGTATTACTCAGCTCCTAATAGGATCAAGACTCCTAATAGGCTTATTATTATCATAGTGTAGATATTTTTGGGTATCATCCCCACCGATTTTTTTCCCTTAACAGGGTTTCCTTGAGAACAATCTTGGTGTTCAAGTGTCCCCACGTGTTATTGTTGCTTTTCCTTTCATGTTCAATTATTTGGCTAAGCATTGAACTTTACAATTAAGGTTTTATCTGATATGTTTGGAATCAACTAATTCACCCCCCCTCTCAGTTGATTGGAACATTGTTATTCTAACACTAATATATCATAATTTCAAAATATTACTAGGTATTTTAACATTTGAGAAGATGTTGCTTCGAAAAAAGAAAAAACAAATAGTAAATCATATCAAAAAAATTTTAAAATTAGATTTAAGACTAGAGGAGAGAGTCATCTTCAAGAATATATAATTTTTTTTTTGAATGGTGTATATTTGATATGGGAAATTTGGTGGGAGATGAAAACTATCAATTTCAAGTAAGTTTGACTTTGAATAGTTATAATGGAGAAAATATACATCGGAAACCAATCTTTCTTTTTTATGCACTTGCTATACATGTCATCTAAAACATATTTTTAAATCAGAGGAAAAGATTATTATTTACATATAGTTTTTTGGTGGGAACTAGACCCTTGATTTTCAACATTTTTCAGCAATTGAAAAATGGATTTTAAAAATTAAAAAATTACATCAATTCTTATTCAATTAATTTTTTAAAAATAAAAGTCATAAACTTCATCCAGTTTTACAAACTTCATTAATTTACATCATCTTCAAATTTTAAACACAAATGCCACTTTATGTCGTTGAAGTTAAACAGTTTTGGTTTGGTTAACATTTTCCTTCATAAAAGTGTGACACAGGTTTGTAGTTTTACCCTAGAAGAGGACAATGAAGATAAAGAATTATATTACTTTTGTTAGGGTCTAGGTTGCAAATTTGTAAGAATGAAATACCTAGAGAATAAACTAAAAATATAATTGTTATGCCAAAATGAAAAGAATGGAGTGGGAATTGGAAATATCATCTCAATGACTAAAGGGATAATGCAAAAGGTTGGTATGGGGATGATATCAAGCCATTAAAAAATCAAAAAGCAAAGAAAGTATGAAAAAGACAAGGACTATCAAAAGACTGTAGACAAGAAGGGCAAGAACTTGTAGAAAAATGATGACTAGGAGTTTCTTGACTCCCTTATAAAAATTGGAACCTTATCAAATGAAGTTGTTTCAACCTTAGAGTTCTTTTCTTTTTTGTTGTTTCTTTATTATCTTTTTTCTTTTTTCCTCTACTAATTTCATCTCCACGAGCATAAGTGCATATTTTTTGTTTGTTAGTAGAATGTGTGCCATCTTTGTTATTTCTAGTGTTTAGTTGTCTCCAGTCTTGTGTCCATGTTTCTTGTCTAGGCCTATGTACCCCTCTTGGTTTCATCCAGTCTTGATTTAAAGTCAATGTTGTGAAATTTTGGGAACATGTCCCTTTCTCTAATATCATAATAAAAAAATGTCATTCAATAATAAGAATATGATCAATGTATGAGTTGTTCTAGATGTAATGATCCAATATGGATATCAAAAATCTTAAACTAGACATATAGGCATCAATATTTCGGTACCATGTTTTAGGTTGTTATCCTAGACCATATGAATACTTTATAATGCATTTTTTCTTATTGTTATACAACATCAATGACATAAAATCTCTTCCTTCAAACTATAATCCAGGAAATCTATCTTCAAATCCATCTATTCAAATTCAAGATCACACACTACTATAAGTAATCAAGAAAACAAACAGATTTATTATAATTAATTCCCTCAACTTCAGAATAACCTTTTGCATCCAATCTCCTCTTGTAATTTTCAAACTTATCATTTGAATCTTCTATTTTTTAACATTCATTTGCATCCAATAGGTTTATGCCCATCAGAAAAAGGTGCTAGATCACATGTGTTATTTTTCTTAAATAATTTCATCTCCTCATCAAGGCCTCCTTCATGAATCTACATCATCCATACCCATATCATCCTTTATAGTCCCAAAATCGTTAGTTTTAGTAATTAAATAAAAATGCATCTCAAGAGTTGAAGCAAAGGTTCTACCTCCTATTTTAAACTCTTTGAACTACTTTAGCTCTCCTATCTAGGCCCATCATGGGCTTCAATTTCAACTCTCATTAGGTTTAGATCAACTACATTTATTTTCTTTTTCTAGCTATAATGCAATGAAAGAAGGTTTAAATTCTTTGAGGATAACACTTTACTATACAATACCCTTTTGTGAACATGATCTCAAGGATCATATCTTTTCAAACTAATACAACAATTGATGAAGACACAATTAATAACCTTGTTCTTTAACTTTCACCCCTTCTCCCCATGCACATCTGCATATGCCTTGCAACTGAAAACTCTCAAAAGTACCAATGGGAGATAATTTCCAACCTCACTTTTATAGGATTCATCTCAACAAAAGCTAATGTAGGAGACCTCTTAACTAGGTAGCAAGTCATGGAAGATAATTTTACCAAAATTTTTATGCTAGTCTAGCCCCACTAAGCATACTCCTAGCTCTCTTCATCGAATGTCCAATTCACCCTTTTTGCAACTCTATTTTATTGAGTAGTATATAGAGTCATTTGTATTTTTCTATATCATTATCTTTATAGAACATGTTGCAATCTACTAAACAAAACACACCCACACAATCAATCCTTAAGCACTTAATTTTTTGCCATATTTATTTTTCATGAAAGTTTTAAAAATGACTAAAAAAGGTTTATAAATAGAAAGCACATTAATAATACCAAAAAGATCATAATATACCAAGTCCAATATTCTAGACTATTTTTTACAATTAAAATAAAACTCAACATTGTCTTTATTTTCATAATGTCATGATATGTTAATCATGAATACCCACTTCCAAGAGGATGACCCAACAATGCAGCACTAACATCTGAGAGGTCTTGAGTTCAAATTTACATCATCAATTAAAAAATGATAAAAAAGAGCCACTTCCAGATTCTAAGGACACATTTCCCAGAGTTAGTCTTGAGGCCCTCATTATCCCCCCTCCTTATCATCTCCATCACCATCTCTTCCACCGCTCCTTCTCCTTCTCTCACTCTCTCCCTCACCATCTCATCTTCCTTCAAATTATCCTCTCCTCCTCCTCCTCCCATCAGAATCATTGCTTCTTCCTCCAAATTATCCCCTCCTCCTCCTCCTCCTCACATTGGAATCATTGCTTCTTCTTCCAAATTATCCTCGCCTACTTCTCCTCCCATCGGATTCATTGCTTTTGCCTCCATACCTCTTCAACATAGACTTGTTTCTTCACTTCTTAGTGAACTGAAAAAGCTTCCTTTGTAAATTGCTTTAAGCCCACAATATGTGTGAAATTGTTCCTGTGTGTTGTTTTGGCAAATCAACTGGCAGGGGCATCTGCACAACCAAGCAGCATTTACCATTGTGAATTCAAATACTAGACTCCTTTGTTGGTTTTGAATAGTGTTAGGGTAAATAATGCCTAGAAATCATAGATTGTCTAGGGTTTTATCTTAAAATTCAAATTTTAAGAGGGCTTGTTGCTTTCATGTTTGGTTTAATTTGGTGGACTTAATTTGCTTACACATGAACTACTTGTGATTCTAATGTATGCTTACTCAATGCTTAGGTGAATTTGATGGGCTAAATTTATTTACACCTGAATTACTTGTGATTCTAATGTATGCTTATTCAATGCTTGGGTGAATTTGATGGGCTTAATTTTCTTACACGTGAACTACTTGTGATTATAGTGTATGCTTACTCAATACTTGGGTGAATTTGATGGGCTTAATTCTTTTACATGTGAACTACTTGTGATTCTAATGTATGCTTATTCAATACTTTGGTGAATTTGATGGGCCTAATTCTATGCTTTGGTGAATTTGACTGGCTTAATTCTCTTACACATGAACTACTTGTGATTCTAATATATGTTTATTCAGTGCTTGGGTGAATTTAGGACTTAATTCTCTTACATGTGAACTACTTGTGGTGATTCTAATGTATGCTTACTCAGTGCTTGGGTGAATTTGATGGACTTGATTCTCTTGCACCTGAACTACTTGTGATTCTAATGTATGCTTACTCAATTTGGTGTATGTAACCACAAAGATGCCCACATCTATGTATTATGAGTTTCTTTCATATTAAAAAAAAAAGAAAAAGATAGTATCATTATTGTTGCACTTTTTTATTCTATTGTGTATGTGATGTAAAAATATACACATAATTGAATCCAAAAATTGCAACAAAAATGGTTATGAAACTGATAGATATAATTAAAAGATAGGTGAGTTAGTATAGATGTCCACATCTATGTATGCTAACTTGTTTCCCTAAAAAGAGAAAGGTATGTTACTATAGATATCATAAATATATTTATTTATCTAAAAGAATCTGATATTAAAAAATCACCAATTTGATTTTAGAAAAGGCATCTTAGTATTTATATATCTTTAAAAATATTTACCTAAAAATCATCAAAGATAAAAGCATTATTTTATGTTGCTTTATAAAAATTGATTTAAAGAGAGTCCTAAAATAAGCAAGAATGTGATGTATATGATAATAATGAGTATAGTAACACTTTAATTACATTCATCAAATTTCTATCAAAGGCTACAAAAGTAAGTCAAGACTTTTCAAAACATTAGTGATATATGAATTTATAGAGTACTCCCAAATACATAAGACCCACTCCATTATTTTCTCTATTTATAAATTATTTTATTTAAGTTTTTAACTATTTAAATATTTTATTACTTAATAGAAACTAATATGTTTACCTCATTCTCAATATGAATAGTTGACAATAAAACTCCACAAAGAATTCAAATCTTGGTGATAAAAATTAAAACACTACATTTAACCATCACACTATGTCAATATCCACAATTAATGAAAATCCCCTAACGGGGTCACATCTATTAAATGTGTTTTGTAATCTTTAATAGGGTTGGCTCTTAACTGAGCTCACTTTAGAAGAGTGAATTATTTGTGGGTGATAATTCTCGCAGTGGTTTTTACCCAAATTGAGTTTCCGAAATTAAATACTGGAGTTAATGTGTGATTGAATGTTTTGCATGTTATTTTTTTATTTTCATATACATACTGTTATGGTCAATTGAATGCTTAAATCTAATTATTAAGATTAGTTGTTGAAAATTTTTTAAGGTTGAAAATGTTACAAGTAGTGGTTGTCATTGCACCAAAAGATCAACCTGTTAATGCCCAATACAACCACTGGACTTATAGAAGACATAGGAAGCGGTTAATCCATGTCACAAATCTCGAGTGGAGCGCTGACTATTTTTCCAACAATCTCCCCCACAGCATTACCTGAGGGGATTTGAACCTATGACCAAGCTCTGATACCACTCGTTACAAGTAGTGGTTGTCGTTGCACCAAAAGATCAACCTGTTAATGCCTGATACAACCACTAGACTTATAGAAGACACATGAGGTGGTTAATCCATGTCATGAATCCCGAGGGGAGCGCTGACTATTTTTCCAACAGAAAATTGTTAAGGGACCTAAGATAATTGATTCAACACCCCCCCCCCCTTCTCAGTTATCCAACAATTGGTATTAGAGCATTTGGTGCTTAGAGGTAAAAGTTTAAAAGACTTAAGATAAAGATCCAAAGATGTATAAGAGAGAAGTACCAAATTTGAACAAGGAGAACATCCCTACATGGAAAAGAAGGATGAAGTTATACCTATCTAGAATTGGATATTCTACACTCTACTTTTTGGAAAATGACTACACTCCACCGCCTATCATACCTATGATAGTTGATCAGATGAGAAAAAAGTAGGAACACAACTCAGTAATGATTGAGATTTCTTCTTCCTTGACCGATGTTGAGTTTAATGACATAAAGGAATGCACTACAATTAAATAAATATGGGATAAACTCACACTTATTTATGGAGGTGATCAACATGTACAAAAGGCAAAGGTTGATAGTATCATAGGAAATTTTGATGAGACGAGAATGAAAGAAGGTGAAAACATTGCACAATACAATTTTAGAATCAAGGAAGTGGTTAGTGCTATCAAAGGTGTTGGTGGATCTATAAATGAAGAAGATGTGGTAAGAAAAATTCTTAGAACTATCTTGTACCTAAATATTCTATTCGATTCTCTTCTATTCATCAATTGACATCCATACTTGGTAATATTGTTACTCTTGATGCTTTCATCGATAAGATGACTGCATTTGAGCTTAGTGACTTTGATAATAGTTTACCGAAGATAGAAACTGATTTCAAATCATCTCTAACCATTGGTAGTTCAAGAAGAGAAAGAGACATTCATTATAGTTTAGGTGGAAGTGACTATGATAGTATACTATCTGAGGAAAAAGAACAAGAAGAACTGGAAGCATTGTTGGCAAAGAGGTTACCGAGAGGAAAAGGAAAGTATGAAGGTAAATTGCCTCTAAAATGTTTTAACTACAACAAGATAGGTCATATTGCATCTAGGTGTCCTGATAATGATAGGCATGATAAGAAAGACAAGAAGGAGAACTGATACCAAAAGTTTAGAGACTACAAGGATAAAGGAAATAAATCATGCTACCTAGCTGAGGAAGGACTAAATGATGATGAATCTAATGACACAAATGAAGGTGAGGAAGTGGTTTATGTTTCTATGAAAGATTATTTAGAAGAATAAAGGTATGAAGATGAAAAAGATCTTATTTCTCAAATTATTAAAATTGACACATGGATTATTGACAATGGTTGTTCACATCATATGACTAGTGATATTGATAAGTTTGAAAACTTAGAAGCATATCATGGAGGATTTGTTAGATTTGGAAATGATGCTCCATATTTTGTAAAAGGAAAGGGATCCATTATGATGAATGAAAAGTTTAAGTGTGATAATTTTTACTAGGTTCAAGGACTAAAGTACAACTTGTTGAGTGTAGTACAACTAAATAACACAGGTCACCGACTAGAATTTCAGAACCGAAAGGTAAAGATCTATGATGTTGTTGGAGATTTCATTGGCATCAGTAAACAATCCAAAGGTAACTTATTTTATCTAAATTCTAATGCAAACATGTGTCTGATTGCAAGAAGTAAAGATGTTTGGTTATGGCATAAAAGATTTTGTCATGTGAATTTTGATAACATGATCAAGGTTAGTAAGAAGAAAAGAGTCAAAGGTTTACCTAGATTGAGAAATCTAGATAAAGTTATGTGTAAGGAATGCCAAATTAGTAAGATTAAAAAATCAAGTTTTTCAAGAAAGTCTTACTCATCTAATGGTATATTAGAGTTAGTTCATACTGATCTTTGTGGCCTTATGAGAGTGCAAACTTATTATGATAATCGGTATTTCATTTTGTTTGTTGATGACTACTCAAGGATGATGTATGTAATGTTTCTAAAAGAAAAATATGATGCATTCAAAATGTTTAAATGGTAGAAGGCAAGAGTTGAGAAGGAAACAAGTAAGCAACTGAAGTGTCTAAGATCAAATAGAGGAGGTGAATTTATCTATAATGAATTTGTTGTCTTCTACAATGAAAATGGAATCAAAATACAAGTCTCTACACTAAGAACTCCACAACAAAATGGAATAGTTGAAAGAAGGAATAGATCAATAATTGATTGTGCAAGAACATTGTTGATTGAGAAGGAAGTTGCACAAACATTCTAGAGAGAAGCCATTAGAACTACTGTTTACACCCTCAACTGAGTACAATTGAAAAAAGGTGCAAATAAAGCTCCCTATGAACTCTGGTATGGGCATACACCTAATGTTAGCTACTTTAAAATATTTAGAAGTAGGTGTTACTCTAGACACCTAAAATTGTCCTAACAATTACCCTTATCCTAGCCAGTTAAATAGATATTTATTATTTATTTAATTTTAGCCTTATTCTACCTTAATTAAATAAATTTACATTTATTTAATTACACTCCTCTTTATCCCTTATCCTTTATTAAATCTCATTTCCCCTCATCCTAATCCTTCATTTAATTAAGTAAATAACTAATTTTAATTAATTAATCCCCTTTTAACCCACTTGGAATTAAATAATATACTTAATTCTATTTGAGCACATGGCTCATAACTTTAACCCTTACCTAACCTCACTTTCCTAACCTAACCCATCCTTCTAACCCAAGTCAACCCACTTTCCCACTAATTAATCCTAATCAATCTCTAATCATTTGCACAATTTTAATCTAAGGATTAAGGAATCTTAACCCAAACCCAAGTCACATGTGACTCTTACACACTCTTACACACTTGTCTCCCACATGTCATTGACATGTAACTTTCCAAAATCTTGGTTCTCCCCTTCTCTTTCACCTTTTGACCCATGCCATTGACATGTCATTTTCCAAAGTTGCTAACACATGTGTGAGCAACCTTGATTCTCTCATCCTCTTACAACCCTTGACCTTTGTCCATCATTTTCTCAAGTTTCTCACACATGTGTGAGAAACTTTAGCCCTCTTACACCTTCTTACATCATCTTACAATTTTTCATGGACATGTCACTTTCAAAAGTTTCTCACACGTGTGAGAATCTTTCCCCCTTTGAATGGTCAAACCCTAATCCACATGGCATCTACTTGGCCTCCACCTCATCGCCACCTCATTGATCCTAAAGAATCCTAGCCCTTCATCCAAATTTGAATCTCAACCATCCATTTCCCTCAAATTCCTATAAATTGAGAGTTTTTCTCCTCATTAAAAAAAAAGCCTTTTTCATGCATTGTCATGCTGTAGGATTCAAGAGCAACCACATACCCTCAACAACCAAAATCATATATATTTAGTCCTTTTGGGAGGTTTGCATTTTTTTAATGTTGAGTAGATTAAACTAGTTGTTTAGTTTTATTCATCATATTTACATGTTTATTTCTCCCTATATTTTAAGGTTTGCATAGGATATGTTAGGATAATCTTAGTTTGTTTAAGATTATTCTTTTTTTTATGCAATGCAGTTACATTCTGAAAGATTCTAAGAATGGAAAGTTTGATTCTAAAGGAGATGAAGGTATACTCCTAGGATACTCCACAAAGAGAAAAGCTTTAAAATGTATGAATAAGGCTACTAACAAAATTGTGGAAAGTGCAAATGTAAGGATTGATGAGTTTGTAGATAAAAATGAAGGAGATAACAAAAAGGAACCATAAGATTATCAAATATTTGTATATTTACAGGAAGGATTCTCTATTACTTTACCCAAGAAACAAGAAGAAACCGAGGAACCAATTGAACCCCCACTGAGAGAAGAAAATGTTGAAGAGTAGAGAATCAAGCCACTACTAGCAAAGTATGTCAGAAGGAACCACTCATCAACTCAAATAATTGGAGATAAGAATGTAGGATTCATTACAAAAAGTAAGTTGAGAGACAATGCATGTTTGATTTACAAATTTGAGCCTAGATTAGTCAAGGATGCACTTGAAAATGGAGATTGGGTTAATGTAATGAAAGAAGAGATTGATTAGATTGAAAAGAACAATACTTGGTCACTGATACTGAGACCTAAGGATAAGAATGTTATTGGTACAAAGTGGATTTTTAGAAATAAACTAAATGAAAATGGAGATGTGATAAGGAATAAAGCTAGACTTGAATCCAAAGGATATAATCAGGATGAAAGTATTGATTATGGCAATTTTCCCCTGTTGCTATAAAGTCTGCATTTTTTAATGGAATATTGGAAGAAGTATACATTGAAAAACCAGAAGGATTTGTTGACAAAAGTCAAAAAAATATGGTATGTAAAATACACAACTACAAGGCACTTTATCATTTGAAACAGGCACCCCGAGCATGGTATGAAAGACTCCACTCATATCTAATGAGAATAGGTTTCATTAGAACTAGTGATAACAATAATGTGTACTTAAAAAGTAAATCTGAAGATAAGGTGTTAATAGCTAAAATATTTGTTGATGATATCATATGTGGAGGAAATGAGTCAATATGTAGATCATTTGTTGATGAAATGAGGAAGGAATTTAAAATTTCAATGATTGGAAAGATCAAATTCTTCATTGGATTGCAAATTAAATAAATTAAGGATGGCATATACATAACATAGTCAAAATACATCAAAGAGATCCTGAAAACTTTTGGGATGGAAGACTCAAGACCAGTTGATACATCAATGATTACTGGATGCAAACTGTCAAAAGAACATGACTCTATCAAGGTGAATGAAACTTTGTATAGATCTATGATCAGTAAGCTACAATATGTTGTTCATAGTAGGCCATATATTGCACATGTTTTGGTATTGTGGCAAGATTTTATTCTAATCCTAAAGAGACACATATGATTGTTGTGAAGAGAATCTTTAGATATCTGAAAGGAACCGAGGACAATGGATTATGGTACAAAAAGGATGGAGATTTTGAATTGAAAGTGTATACTGATGTTGACTAAGCAAGTAATATGGATGACATGAAAAGTACAAGTGGAGGAGATTTCTTCCTAGGAGAAAGATTAGTGACATGGATAATAAAAAAGAAAAGTTGCATTTCACAGTCAATTGTTAAGGTAGAATATGTTGCTACTACAATCAATTGTTCTAACATTGTTTGGATAAAACAACTACTTGAAAGCATACAAGAGGCAATAGATGGGCATGTGACAATCTATTGTGATAACACAAGTGCTATAAATATTTCAAAGAACCTAGTGATGCACTCAAAGACAAAGCATATATAAATCAAGTAACATTATTTGAGAGAATAGGTACAGAAGAAATAAATAAAGCTAGAATATGTAAAATCCAAGGAACAGATTGCTAATATATTCACAAAGCCATTACCTAAAGATACTTTTGAGTACGTAAGAGCTAAACTAGGGGTCATTTCCCTATCTAATGTTCATTAGAGAAAGATGCAGGTTGCATCAATTCATGCTTTATCAAATTATCTATTTGTGAGTTGATGCAAATGTTCCCTCTTTAGGAGCAGCCTAAAATTGTGAGAAAGATATGAGAAAATAGAAGTAATTGGTAGAAGCAAGGTACAAGGTACAACTACAAGGATAGTTAGTTTCATATTAAGGTTTCACATGTACCTTTGGCATTTTTGTCAAAGGGGGAGAGATATTAATGAGGAGAGATGACTATGTAAGAAGAAAGGGGGAGAAACCAAAAGAATAGAATGCAGTTGAAGATTGAAGATTATTGGTATTGGATTTAATATTTTAGATGTGAGATATGTTACATGTGATATATAAACTGTGCTATCATCAATGCAAAAGGGGGAGATTGTTACCCCAACTGATATTGATGTCCAAACTGATGTTGATAATGAACAAGGTTAGTAACCAAGCAATGAAAGGTGTGTAGAATTATTGGATCAGTTGTTATGTTGTCATTGATGTCAAGCCTATTGACTTACTAATTTATGCAAGTTGCCATATCAATTTGAAATATGTGGTCTTGAGTAAATAAATGGTTGGTAAAGATAGAAGATGAAATGAAGAAGTGATGTTAAGTATGTGAGCTTAAATGGGCAATTGATGAATCAGTCTAAGACAAGGTAATATTGATTTGATTGTTTTACTCGATTTGATGAAGCGTTAGAATGATGCACTAGTTATATTTTTCAGTAATAAAGGATTGAAGTTGTGAAATGAAAAGAAAAGGAATCAATGTGTGCTACTAAATTGGAAATAGTTGTCGGTAAGTAAAGATATTGGTCAGTTACAGTTAACCAAGAAGTTGATAACCAAGGAAGATGTTAACCAAGTAAATGATAACTGAGAAGGTACACTTAACAGAGAAGATGAAGTTGGTCGGTTAAACAAGAACTCATTAAAAAAAAACATTGAGTGAGAATTTGGACTGATCTAGGAGATTCTAAGGAAGGAACAAAGTTAGTTAATGAAATTAATAGATCAAAAATATTAGGTACGGATAATGGTCAAGATTTAATGATTAGTTTGAGATCTAAGAAAAGTTCAAGTTCCAAGGTGAAGATACAATTGGAAAGATTCATGAAACATGTTAATGAGCTATGAATACATTGAATTTGGATTGAGATTTCATCGAATGGATGAGATTAATTCAATGAATACTTGATGAATAAGATTAAGTGGCAAAATGCAATAATTGTCTATATAAAGGATGATCAAGATGGTAATATTGTTGATAGCCAATGTAGATAGATGAATATGTATAGAAGGTTACTGTTGTCACTAGGGATTGCACCCGAGTATGGCTAAGTGTAAAACCCAACAATCCCATGAAACATGGGACTACTCTCAGGCTGTGGGTAACCTATCAGAGAGTAGTCATCTAGATTAGGGGCCGGCTTCCCCTTGAATCACCTAAAAATTAACTAAACTTTGAAGGGAAAGGGAGAGAGAGTGCATGGAACTAAAACTAAAGCTAGGTGATTCACCAAACTGAATAGATCCACAAACTACAAAATGCTCACAATGAAATTCAAACATAACCTCAGCATCACAACTTCTCCCTAACTCTGATTTTCCCCTTAGAAATAACAAGGTGCTGGTTGTAAATGAGGAGGGAAAATGAATTCCACAAACCCAAATACATTCAAATGCACACAGATTGAGACTTTAGGAAATAAAAGTACTTGTGAACATCAAAATGAATAACATATCAAGTAAAGGACCAATTTTCATCACAATACATGACATAAAATTCACCAAAATAACTCACAAAGCTGTAGGAAAAAGGACAATTGCTATGAATTGAATCGAAGGGAGCCAAAATATAGCTTGCTTCTCCAAAGCTACAAAGATTCACCTCCAAGAAAGAGGGAAAGAAGAACTAACTTCAATCACACAAGTGAGGGGTATAAAAAGTAAACCTAGGAATCTGCATCATGACCCACAACTCCTAAAAATAGAAAATAACTGCATATAGGGTTATAAAAGCTTCATAAATTTGAATGCCAGATTCCTGAGATTTTAGGGGGGCGAAGAAACTGGGACCCCTAAAAATAGCTAGTCAAAGAAGACTACTCTACCCACTAAGTCATGCTCTATAAATGATATTTGACAATGGTTTATAAAAACACCACTTGTCGATATCTTATAATAAAGAATGAGCCATGACTATTACATTAAAGTCTAACCCCTATGTGGATTTCAAAACATATATTTGTGAATAGTCCATCAACCCAATTGAATTAATTCAAATGGGGAGAATGTATTCAAAATATTTACATGTTTAAATCAAATCCACCTAATAAAAATAAACATGATTAAAGCCTTTTATTCTCAAGTCAAAAATGACTCTAGACCCAATTAAGGGGAGAGTACACTTAATAACCAATAATAAATAAAACCATGCTTACAAATACGATACATAGCAAAGACATAAAACTCAACCTTGCAAAAGGGGAGAAACAATCATTTTCAAAACCCTCCTTCACAAAAGATGGAAACTGTCGGCGCTGTGGGCTTTCTCCTTCGACAATTGGCAAGTTGCCATATTGACTAGTAGTTCTGCACTAAATGCTCGAGCTTGGATTTAGAAACATATATTCATGGCTCCATATTGTCACAGTAAGTAATGTTTTTCAGCACTCTTTTTTATGCTCATTCTTCCTCAAAAATGAGGGCACAATACTTGGGTTATTATTTTTCTCTGTACTTGATACTTTCTTCTATCTCTGTATCTACTTCGTGGCATTCTCCATATTTGAATGATGAACAAAGGCACCCTCACTGTGTTTAATTTTCACCTGTATGAGACTAGGGCACGATAGTGTGTGCCTCTGCATTTTTTAATTGAAAGTAGGGCACTGTTATGTATTATGTATCTTTTAGAGCACTGGCATTATTTATGAATATTTGAGGTATCTCTGTTATTTTATTTACTTTTAATGGCATTGATCTGCAGCTGATTCATTATATATGGTCGCTGCCATGTGCTTACTATCAATATATCTTTGTTGTTCATTGCATTATTCGATGGCATTGTTATCAAATGCTCACTATTTTTTGTTTTGTATTTGAAAACGAGGGTGAATTGTTTAGGACACGAACCCTCGCCAATTTGAATATGTGCCCTATGAGAATGCATTGTGTGTCACATCTTGAGTTCACCTCGAGGCCCGATTGTTGTAAGGTTCCCCTCTTGATAATTTTCATTGCATCATGACTGTCTGGCACTATCTTGAAGATCCCAGCCTACTGTGTTTTGTCTGGGCTACATGTCATGAATGAATGCTGGAGTGTGATGCCGAGCAGTCCACACCAGCTAGGGCATGATTGTCTTTAAATTTTAATAGCATGTGATTCACGTATTTCTATAGTTCACGGCCCCGTACCCCACTGTCGTATTTCTCACATGCTCACTGCTTTTTAGGCACTATTGTTTTGATGGCACCATATCTTGGGCAATCCGTGAGTATTACATATTTGATTGGTATTCCTATTTTGGGCTCGATGACCCACAGGCTAGGGCATCGCACATATGATTTTTTGTATTTTATGACCACCGTAATAGCATGTGGTTCATGATTAACTAGGGCACTGCTATAATGATAATGTTTTCTCTGCATTTTATGCTCTCGGCAATCTCCTTGGTTTTGAGATCACTTTATATTGATGGCATATGCTTTTTTTATCATCTTGCTAGCACTATTCCTTTAACATTTTAAAACTTCTTGATACAGCCCACGAACTTATGCTACTTAATTGATCATCCACATCCTTGTTTTGAATATCATAATATTTTGATTCATTGTATAATGCTAGGACATGAAATCTTACTAAAGCATTAGATGTGCATTTTCTCTGAATACTCGAACTCGTGAGCCTATGTTTTGATGTTGTTAATTCTATGTGATCTTATGAACTAGCATTATGGACATGACTGGTTTTAGCTTGCTACCTTCATTCTCATAATTGCATACTGAATTCACTGCTACCACATGTGGTCATTGTTGTATATGCTCATGAATCTTAGCTTTGTTGTTGATTGAAAGGCCTCATGAGCTAGCCTTCATGCAAGATGACCCTTATTGTGGGATTAATGTTGTTGTTATTTCCATAGTTAGATTGCATTTTTACTCATTTTTTCAAATGATATTATGCCATCATGTCATCGTACCATTCCCAAGAGGTATGATGCCATCACAACTAATTGTGGCCCTTTATTGCTTGGCCCATATTGTATATTTTGATCATGTTCATGCCAACAAAATGTAGATTTGTGTCCCCTCTTACTTTTGTGTTCTGACTTGAATGTATGTGCTTTGCAAGCCCTCCCTGTGTTAGTGCTTCAACCATGCTTCACTTGATATGGATCTACAGTTCTTGAGTGTCCCACTCTTACTGAATGTTTCCCTATTCATCATGGGTGCTCTTGCCCTGTGATGTAGCCACTACCAAGGAAATGAGGTTTTCCTGGCATCGACTGCATCATAGGTCAAGAGCATTCATCTGCATATGGAACAAACACATTAGTAAAAATAATGGCATTTCTTTATTTCTAGAGGCTCCCTCATGCACCTACCTTGAGCACAGCCTTAGTCAGAGGTGTATAGCTAAGTGCATGTATGCACACTTGTAGATAGGTACTTTGATACTAGGCATTGTTTAGATCCAATGGATTTAACCCACTTGTCTTTTCTTATCTGCAAGTTCAGGATCTCAGGAGCACACTGTGGAGATAGACTCATTACCAGGAAATGTCTGGTACCCCCATACCTCATGTTCATTACTATGTATATTTGCACTCATTTATGAAATTCTAGCAATGGCTATGCTCACGACATGTGTGAGCCCAGATAGACGTTCTTTTCAGTTCTTTCCCTTTTGCACAGCATGCTTAACATTGATATATGCACGTGTAATCTTAGATGTAGAAATCTATCTCCTTTACCTTCATGTACTTTGCAAATGAAATGAATGCAAATATTAAGCAAGACCACTAATAACACAAACTAGGGTATTGTAGCATCATCTAGTAACTAGGTCACAAAAGATGAGTAAAATAATGGCAACATTATGGCGACCTCTAATGAGTGCTTGCCTGCTAAGCATCTTGATCAGTTGCCTTTAAATCCATTGGGCACAGAGTCTTTACAATCCAGAACTGAACTTGGCTCCCAAACAAAACAACCTCCTTCTCTCCAACAAAACTGAAGTTGACTGCCTGGAAAACTATTTAGTCTTATTGCTACTCAAACCAAACTAAAAATTGAACTGAAAGCAACACATGCTAAGGCACTTAGGAATCATAGAAATTGAAAACTCCTATCCTACCCTACTCTAACCAGTCCAGCAAACTAGTTAAACAAATCCATTAACTGGATTGTTGAAATAGCTTCCCATTCTCCTCAAAATATTATACTTTTCATATTTGATGCCGACAAAGAGAATATGGAACACAAAAATGTACTAAACTATCTAGCATATTAACCTTTTAATTTGGTGTACCAGACTACTAACCTCAATTAGATCAAAGGTGTTGTTCTCCCAGGGAGTCTGATAAGGCTGAATAAGCTCCTAGTCACCAAGGAGTGGACTTCTGACATCACCCTCCATTGAGTCTTTGAGTATGCATGTTCCATTTGATCCCATTTGTGCCAGGTATCTGATAGGACAACCCCTTGAGAGTGTAAAACTAGGCCTCTTCTGCTGCTCAGTATGCATCTCATTAATATCTTCAGCATGATGATCAAAATTATGCCCCTCCATGATAGTCTACCATACCATTTCTTCTTCTGCAATTAGAGGATCATCCTCTTCATTAGTCAGAACATCCAATAGCTCATCAAAGTTATCCAACTGTCTCAGGTCCTTAACAATAACTGGCCCCTCCTCATGGTCCATTAAATAGAATTCATGAGATTTATCCACCACTTTATTGCAAATAGGTACCGTCACCGATTCTACAGCTGGAACAACATTAACTTCCTAAAATACAAACTCTTTCTCAAGAACATGTAAGTTATTATCCTTTTCAGGAGGATGAGGAACATCAATAAGAGTGGGGCAGAAAGCATCAATTATCAAATCAAAATCATCTTGTTGTTCTAAGTTAGCAGCAACTATATCTTTCTTATCATAATCAGAGAGTTCAACTAGTAAATCTTGTACTATCTCATCTTGCTCAATACAGGGAGGCATCTCCTCAAATAGATTAGCTAGGCTCTCACCTTCTTCACTTGTTTTTTGATCCTTGTCTTGCTGCTCCAATCCATCATCATATAATAAATTTACTTGTTCCTTATGATCATCATGAAAGAGTACACCTAAAAGATAGAAATCATCTTTCTCTTGGAGGTCTTTAATGCTATGAGATGTAAGGGCCTCTTCTCAGATTGGCTCATAGGGCTTAATCTGCTATAGGAAAAGCTCAGTCTCACTTAGGAAGTCAAACCTTTTAGGTGTCTCATCTATAGGAATAGGATGGAGTGGATGAGAAACTAAGATGGGGTCATAAATAGGCTCTAGAAATGCATGGAGATTAGGCTCCTGTTGACTAAGATTCTGAACTAAAGGGGAAACCCTAAAGCTTGGAATTTCAATAGAGATGCTAGTGAGCTTACTAGGCAAGAAACTTGGGATTTGAACCTTGTGAGTCTCCTGTCTAATCTACAAAGCTTCTAGGTTCTCTTTAGCGGCATGAGGCATCTCCTTCTGGATCTCCTCCTTAAAAAGAGTTGGCATCTTGTAACCCAGATACATAGTCCATGAGGGTCTCCAAGACTGCATTAAGTTTCCATTGCCCTCTAGTGGATATGGTGAGCTCTCATGCATTAGGGCAACAACAAATTCTTGATCTCCTTGACTTGGTGCTTGTGCCAATAGATTCTTAACCAACTGATCCTTTTCTTCTAACTCCTTTCGAAGATCCTTCTCAGTTTTTGTAGCTGAAAGTTGAATGACCCTTATTAATTCTTGATGATCTTCAAGACTTTTCTCATAGGCCCTCTCTTGTTTCAAGACCAGATGGTTCCTCTCCTCAAGGGTCTACTCATGAATTTCTATCTAGCTCTCAAGATTCCTTGAGAAGGTCATGACCTCCATATACTGTCTTGAGAGATCCTCTTTCTGAGACTTCATCTCTGCATAGTCTTTCATGAAAGATCTCATTTCCTCCCCAAAATCTGCCAACCAATCATTGGAGTTTGTATCTAAAGTGAGGTAGGACTGATTCTGAGGATTATAATGGTGTCCCTCATAGGGTGGTTCATAGGAATGATGCCAGGATGCTTGATGCTAGGTGGGAGGGTATGGTAGTGCATGCTGGTAATTTGCTGCTGCTGGGCTATTTTGACTATATGCTGCTACTTAGCTAGCTTGATATGGAATGAATGTCGGCACATGGGTAGCTTTCTCATGATATGGGGGGTGATAGGGAGAATCTACATTAGGAATTGACATGCTTACTCATCAAATGAACTGGTAAAAAGATATTTTCTGAAACTTACCAGCACTTAGACTGCTTAAACCAATATATTTTTCTCAGAGTTGTCATGGTTTTTTGAACAAACTACCTCTAAAGGCTGATTACACTGAGGATCACACTAGAATCTCAGTAAATGATAGGAAACATTAGTGTCCCACCGGGCGTGCAAAAAATTATTGTCACTAGGGATTGCACCCGAGTATGGCTAAGTGTAAAACCCAACAATCCCGTGTAACATGGGACTACTCTTAGACTGTGGGTAACCTATCAAAGAGTAGAGCTCCAAATTAGGGCCTGGCTTCCCCTTGAATCACCTAAAAATTAACTAAACTTTGAAGGGAAAGGGAGAGAGAGTGCATGGAACTGAAACTAAAGCTAGGTGATTCACCAAATTGAATAGATCCACAAACTGCAAAATGCTCACAATGAAATTCAAACATAACCTCAGCATCACAACTTCTCCCCAACTCTGATTTTCCCCTTAGAAATAACAAGGTGCTGGTTGTAAATGAGGAGGGAAAATGAATTCCACAAACCCAAATACATTCAAATGCACACAGATTGAGACTTTAGGAAATAAAAGTACTTGTGAACATCAAAATGAATAACATATCAAGTAAAGGACCAATTTTCATCACAATACATGACATAAAATTCACCAAAATAACTCACAAAGCTGTAGGAAAAAGGACAATTGCTATGAATTGAATCAAAGGGAGCTAAAATACAGCTTGCTTCTCTAGAGCTACAAACATTCACCTCCAAGAAAGAGGGAAAGAAGAACTAACTTCAATCACACAAGTGAGGGGTATAAAAAGTAAACCTAGGAATCTGCATCATGACCCACACCTCCTAAAAATAGAAAATAACTGCATATAGGGTTATAAAAGCTTCATAAATCTGAATGCCAGATTCCTGAGATTTTAGGAGGGCGAAGAAAGTGGGACCCCTACAAATAGCTAGTCAAAGAAGACTACTCTCCCCACTAAGTCATGCTCTATAAATGATATTTGACAATGGTTTATAAAAACACCACTTGTCGATATCTTACAATAAAGAATGAGCCATGACTATTACATTAAAGTCTAACCCCTATGTGGATTTCAAAACATATATTTGTGAATAGTCCTTCAACCCAATTGAATTAATTCAAATGGGGAGAACATATTCAAAATATTTACATGTTTAAATCAAATCCACCTAATAAAAATAAACATGAGTAAAGCCTTTTATTCCCAAGTCAAAAATGACTCTCGATCCAATTAAGGGGAGAGTACACTTAATAACTCGTAATAAATAAAACCATGCTTACAAATATGATACATAGCAAAGACATAAAACTCAACCCTACAAAAGGGGAGAAACAATCATTTTCAAAACCCTCCTTCACAAAAGATGGAAACTATCGGTGCTATGGGCTTTCTCCTTCAACAATTGGCAAGTTGCCATATTGACTAGCAGTTCTGCACTAAATGCTCGAGCTTGGCTTTAGAAACATCTATTCATGGCTCCATATTGTCACAGTAAGTAATGTTTTTCAGCACTCTTTTTCATGCTCATTCTTCCTCAAAAATGAGGGCACAATACTTGGGTTATTGTTTTTCTTTGTACTTGATACTTTCTTCTATCTCTATATCTGCTTCATGGCATTCTCCATATTTGAATGATGAACAAAGGCACCCTCACTATATTTACTTTTCACCTGTATGAGACTAGGGCACGACAGTGTGTGCCTCTGCATTTTTGAATTGAAAGTAGGGCACTATTATGTATTATGTATCTTTTAGAGCACTGGCATTATTTCTGAATATTTGAGGCATCTCTGTTATTTTATTTACTTTTAATGGCATCAAGAAGTTGAATCTCTACAGCTGTGTCATTGTTTGCATGATAGCCCATGAGAAAAGGCTAGGGCATATCTACTGGTATTGGATAACTGCAGTCCTCACTGTGACTGGTCTTATGAGCTTGATCTGCAGCTGATTCATTATATATGGTCATTGTCATGTGCTTACTATCAATATATCTTTGTTGTTCATTGCATTATTCGATGGAATTGTTATCAAATGCTCACTATTTTTTGTTTTGTATTTGAAAATGAGGGTGTCTTGTTTAGGACATGAACCCTCACCAATTTGAATATGTGCCCTATGAGAATACGTTATGTGTCACATCTTGAGTTCACCTTGAGGCCTGACTGTTGTAAGGTTCCCCTCTCAGTAATTTTCATTGCATCATGACTGTCTAGCACTATCTTGAAGATCCCAACCTGTTGTGTTCTATCTCAGCTACATGCCATGAATGAATGTTGGAGTGTGATGCCGAGTAGTCCACACCAACTAGGGAATGATTGTCTTTAAATTTTAATAGCATGTGATTCACATATTTCCACAGTTCATGGCCCCATACCCCACTGTCATGTTGCTCACATGCTCACTACTTGTAGGCACTGTTGTTTCGATGGCACCATATCTTGGGCAACCCGTAAGTATTGCATATTTGATTGGTATTCCTATTTTGGGCTCGATGACCCATAGGCTAGGGCATCGCACATATGCTTTTTTTTATTTGATGACCACCGTAATAGCATGTGGTTCATGATTAACTAGGGCATTGCTGTAATGATAATGTTTTCTCTGCATTTTATGCTCTCGGCAATCTCCTTGGTTTTGAGATCACTTTATATTGATGGCATCTACTTTTTTTATCATCTTGCTGGCACTATTCCTTTAACATTTTAAAACTTCTTGATATAGCCCATGAACTTATGCTACTTAATTGATCATCCACATTCTTGTTTTGAATATCATAATATTTTGATTCATTGTATAATGCTAGGACATGAAATCTTACTGAAGCATTAGATGTCCATGTGCTCTGAATACTCGAACCTGTGAGCCTATGTTTTGATGTTGTTAATTCTCTATGATCTTATGAACTAGCATTATGGACATGACTGGTTTTAGCTCGCTGCCTTCATTCTCATAATTGCATACTGAATTCACTGCTACCCTATGCGGTCACTGTTGTATATGCTCATGAATCTTAGCTTTGTTGTTGATTGAAAGGCATCATGAGCTAGCCTTCATGCAAGATGACCCTTATTGCGAGATGAATGTTGTTGTTATTTCCATAGTTAGACTGCATTTTTACTCATTTTTTCAAATGATATTATGCCATCATGCTATCGTACCATTCCCAAGAGGTATGATGCAATCACAACTAATTGTGGCCCTTTATTGCTTGGCCCATATTGTATATTTTGATCATGTTCATGCCAACAAAATGTAGATTTGTGTCCCCTCTTACTTCTCTGTTCTGACTTGAATGCATGTGCTTTGCAAGCCCTCCCTGTGTTAGTGCTTCAACCATGCTTCACTTGATATGGATCTACGGTTCTTGAGTGTCCCACTCTTACTGAATGTTTCCCTATTCATCATGGGTGCTCTTGCCCTGTGATGCAGCCACTGCCAAGGAAATGAGGTTTTCCTGGCATCGATTGCATCACAGGTCAAGAGCATTCATCTGCATATGGAACAAACACATTAGTAAAAATAATGGCATTTATTTATTTCTAGAGGCTCCTTCATGCACCTGCCCTGAGCACAGCCTACATCAGAGGTGTATAGCTGAGTGCACGTATGCATGCTTGTAGATAGGTACTATGATACTAGGCATTGTTTAGATCCAATGGATCTAACCCACTTCTCTTTTCTTATCTGTAGTTTCAGGATCTCATGAGCACACCGGGAACACCGTGGAGATATACTCATTACCAAGAAATGTCTAGTACCCCCTACTTCATGTTCATTACTATGTATATTTGCACTCATTTATGAAATTCTAGCAATGGCTATGCCCAGGGCATTTGTGAGCCCAGATAGACATTCTTTTCAATTCTTTCCCTTTTGCACAGCATGCTTAACATTGAACTATGCACATGTAATCTTAGATGAAAAAATCTATCTCCTTTCCCTTCATGTACTTTGAAAATGAAATGAATGCAAATATTAAGTAAGACCGCTAATAACACAAACTAGGGTATTGTAGCATCATCTAGTAACTAGGTCACCAAAGATGAGTAAAATAATCACAATAGTTACACCAAGCATAAGAGAGTTGAAGAAAAGTGTGAATCGAGTGAAGGAAAGTGATGAGATGAAGAGTGAGTGTTGATCGGCCAGTAAAGAAGATTTTGAAGAAGACAAATGATAAAAAAGGAGATTTGAACAAGTAAAGGTAGTTGCATATTTTATCAAGTCATTTCAATGTTACTTTCTAACCATTGTAGCAGAAAATCTCTTAACTGAGTGGATTTAACAATCCTATTTCTAAATCCTTTGTAAGGTGGCATTCCAATGAATGTACTAAGTCCTCTAATAAGACCATTCATTATAGGGTGACATATCTAGTTTATCTTTGGTGAAAATCCCCTAACAGGATCACATATAGGAAATGTGTTTTGTAATATTTAATAGGGTTGGCTCTTAACCAAGCTCACTTCAGAAGATTGAGTTATTTGTGGGTGATAATTCTCGTAGTGGTTTTTATCCAAATTGGGTTTCTACATATTGAATATTTTGCATGTTATTTTCTTATTTTTATACACATATTGGTGTGTCGGTTGAATGCTTAAATTTGATTATTAAGATTAGTTGTTGTAAATATTTTTAAGTTGAAAATTGTTAAGGGACCTAAGATAACCAATTCAACCCCCCCCCCCCCCCCCTCTCAGTTATCCAACGATATCGTGTGTATCTTAGCATGGGTCTATATGTATGTTGTAAATAGGATTTATCCTATATTGGCCGACCCATATTTAATGTATGAAACTTGTATATAAGGAATAAATTCCTTTCATTTGTAGTGTGTGGATGTATGTGTGAACAACGAAAAGGTATGCGAGCTTGAGGCTGCATAGGCTTTTATTTGGAGAGCAGAGATTGTGCATTTGGAGCACAAGGTGGAACTTGCTTGGTAGTGGTTGAGTGCTGGAAGCAGTTTCAAGTACAGAATTTGTATTCATATCAGAAGTGAGGATTGAGGATCCTAAGGGTGGCTTTAACCTTCAAACCTTTGATCAGGTGATCTATTTGTAAGCTCCTAATAGGGTTGTGACTCCTAACAAGATCGATCCTTTAACAGGGATTAGTTGTAAAGACTCCTAACAGGGTTTTTTCTTTAACCAAGACCTAACTATTGTATTACTCGGCTCCTAATAGGATCAAGACTCCTAATAGGGTCATTATTCTCATAGTGTATATATTTGTGGGTACCATCCCCACTAGGTTTTTTCCCTTGACAAGGTTTCCTTGAGAACAATTTTGGTGTTCAAGTGTCTCCATGTGTTATTGTTGCTTTTACTTTCATGTTCAGTTATTTGGCTAAGCATTCAAGTTTACAATTAAGGTTTTATCTGATATGTTTGTAATCAACTGATCCCCCCCCCCTGTCTCAGTTGATTGGAACATTGTTATTCTAACACTAATATATCATAATTTCAAAATATTACAAGTAGGTATTTGAACATTTGAGAAGATGTTGTTTCAAACAAAGAAAATAAAAATAGTAAATGATATCAAAAAAAAATTAAAATTAGATTTAACACTAAAGGAGAGACTCATCTTCAAGAATATATGATTTTTTTCTAAATGGTGTATATTTGATAGGGGAAATTTGGTGGGAGACGAAAACTATCGATTTCAAGTAAGTTTGACTTTGAATAGTTATGACGAAGAAAATATACTTCAGAAAGCAATCTTTCTTTTTTTATGCACTAGCTATACATGTCATCTAGAACATATTTTGAAATCAAAGGAAAAAAAATTTATTTACATATAATTTTTTGGCGGTAACTAGACCCTTGATTTTCAACATTTTTCAGCAATTGAAAAATGGACTTTAAAAATTAAAAACTACATCAATTCTTTTTCAAGTAATTTTTTAAAAATAATAGTCATAAACTCCATCCAGTTTTACAAACTTCATTAATTTACATCATCTTCAAATTTTAAACACAAATGCCACTTTTATGTCGTTGAAGTTGAACAATTTTGATTTTATTAACATTTTTCTTCATAAAAGTGTGACACAGGTTTGTACTTTTACCCTAGAAGAGGACAATGAAGATAAAGAATTATATTACTTTTGTTAGGGTCTAGGTGTCAAATTTGTAATTAAGAATGAAATACCTAGAGAATAAACTAAAAATATAATTGTTATGCTAAAATGAAAAGAATGGAGTAGGAATTGGAAATATCATCTCAATGACTAAAGGGATAATGCAAAAGGTTGTTATGGGGATGATATCAAGCCATTAAAAAATAAAAAAGCAAAGAAATTATGAAAAAGACAAGGACTATCAAAAGACTGTAGACAAGAAGGGCAAGAACTTGTAGAAAAATGATGACTAGGAGTTTCTTGACTCCCTTATAAAAATTGGAACCTTATCAAATGAAGTTGTTTCAACCTTAGAGTTCTTTTCTTTTTTGTTGTTTATGTGTTTGTTTTTTTCCTCTACTAATTTCGTCTCCACAAGCATAAGTGCATGTTTTTGGTTTGTTAGTAGAATGTGTGCCATCTTTGTTCTTTCTAGTGTTTAGTTGTGTCCCCAGTCTTGTGTCCATGTTTCTTTTCTAGGCCTATGTACCCCTCTTGGTTTCGTCTAGTCTTGATTTAAAGTCAATGTTGTAAAATTTTGGGAACAGGTCCCTTTTCCTAATATCATAATTAAAAAAATGTTGCAATAATGAGAATATGATCAATGTATGAGTTGTTCTAGATGTAATGATCCAATATGGATATCAAAAATCTTAAACTAGACATATAGGCATCAATATTTTGGTACCATGTTTTAGGCTATTATCCTAGACCATATGAATACTTTATAACTTATAAATCAAATGCCTTTTTCCTTATTGTAATATCACATCAGTGACATAAAATTTCTTCCTTCAAACTATAATCAAGAAAATCTATCTTCAAATCCATCTATTCAAATTCAAGATCACACACTACTGTAAGTAATCAAGAAATCAAATAGATTTACTATAATTAATTCCCTCAACTTCGAAATAACCTTTTGCATCCAATCTCCTCTTGTAATTTTCAAACTTATCATTTGAATCTTCTATTTTTTAACATTCATTTCCATCCAATAGATTTATGCCCATCAAGAAAAAGGTGCTAGATCGCATGTATAGTTAATGCGGGATCTCATTTGTGGGCTGTATTTCATCTATTTGATATTTTTCTATTTCTAAATACATTATATAAGAAAATTATATGATCTTTATACGCCACTGCACTAGCCCTAATTATTTTAGTTCATAGGATTTCAAGAGAAGAGTTTAACTAAAACGGATCAGCACAGGCATAAATCACACCCATGAAAATGGGTACTGACCAACTAAATATTAACTTGGAAACAAACACCCAATGTGCATCTCACATTGTCAATGCAAGAAGAGAAAAAGAAAATTAATAACTTTATGTACATAGTATAATTATATTGATCAAAATTCTCTCAAATTGGAGTACTTCCTATGACTCTAGTATCTGGGTGCTTTTTATCCCTGTACAATCATAGTAATGGCATTTGTTCAGAACAAGCCCATGATTTCATCTGAATTTGCCAAACTAGCTGGTGTACCATACCTTTTAGGTCACTTATACTCTTTTTACTTGATAGTCCTTGCCAAAATGTTTATAACTAATTGATTTGAATTCTATTTTTCTCAAGTAAATATTTACTCTAATGAAGTGGCAAACTCATGTCAGAAAGATTTCAGAAAAAAAATTGAATCTGCCATCCATCCAATTGCTCAATATTAATAAAAAGGAGAAGAACAAAACAAAACCAATTGAATACAGAATATCTTAAAGACAAAAATAGAACAAACTACATTGAATAGTCTTTACTACTGATCGATTTGAATGATATTTGCTCAATACAGACCTTGCGATTGATCCTGAACTGACGAAATAACATTTCCCATATCAAATAACATTTCCCAAAACAAAATTGAATCTGAGATTCATCCGATTGAAAAGACAAAAACAGAGCAAAACCCATTTGGAAGAACGAATTGACAGCAGTGTCATCATCATCCCGAAGATATTTAGTACTAGTTGATTTGAATGATATTCATCTCAACTGCGCATTTGCTCAATACAAATTTTACGATTGATCCTGAACTAATTAACCCATATCAAAAAACATTCCCCAAAACAAAATTGAATCTGAGATTCATCCACTGGTAAAGACAAAAACAGGGCAAAACCCATTTGCAAGAACTAATTGACAGCAGTGTCGTCACTATCTGGAAGATCTTCAGCATAGTGGCCAGCGAAAAAATGATGGGTGAGTCCCTCCATGTGGTGAAAAAAGATAAGGAAGCCATTCCATAACCAGAATGGAGGGTCGTAGTAGACAGTGAAACAATGGTCTCTGAAATACACATATTTCCCAGAGTTAGTCTTGAGGCCCTCGTGATCCCCCCTCCTTATCATCTCCATCACCATCTCTTCCACCGCCGCTTCTCCTTCTCTCACTCTCTCCCTCACCATCTCATCTTCCAACAAATTATCACTCTCACCCTCTCCTTCTCCTCCTCCTTCTCCTCCCATCGCAATCATTGCTTCTTCCTCCAAATTATCCCTTCCTCCTCCTCTCGGAATCACTTCCTCCAAATTATCCTCCCCTCCTCCTCTCGGAATCACTTCCTCCAAATTATCCTCCCCTCCTCCTCCTCCTCCCATCGGAATCACTTCTTCCAAATTATCCTCGCCTACTTCTCCTCCCATCGGAATCTCTGCTTTTGCCTCCATACCTCTTCAACACAGACTTGTTTCTTCACTTCTTAGTGAACTGAAAAAGCTTCCTTTGTAAATTGCTTTTTAAGCCCACAATATGTGTGAAATTGTTTTGTAAAGCAGATCAAGTTCCTGTGTGCTGTTTTGGCAAATCAACTGGCAGGGGCGTCTCCACAACCAAGCAGCGTTTACCGTTGTGAATTCAAATACTACGCTCCTTTGCTGGTTTTGAACTAGCGTTAGGGTAAATAATGCCTAGAAATCATAGATTGTCTAGGGTTTTATCTTAAAATTCAAATTTTAAGAGCGGTTGTTGCTTTCATGTTTGGGTGAATTTGGCGGACTTAATTACTTAATTTTCTTACATGTGAATTACTAATTTTCTTACACGTAAACTACTTTGATTTTAATGTATGCTTACTCAATGCTTGAGTAAATTTGATGGGCTTAATTTTCTTACAAGTGAACTACTTATGATTCTAATGTATGCTTACTCAATGCTTGGGTGAATTTGATGGGCTTAATTTTCTCTTACACGTGAACTACTTGTGATTCTAATGTATTTTTATTCAATGCATTGGTGAATTTGACGGGCCTAATTATCTGACACATGAACTACTTATGATTCTAATGTATGCTTATTCAATACTTTGGTGAATTTGAATGGCCTAATTATCTGACACGTGAACTACTTGTGATTCTAACGTATGCTTATTCAATGTTTGGGTGAATTTGATGGGTTTAATTCTCTTACACATGAACTACTTGTGATTCTAATATATGTTTATTCAATGCTTGGGTGAATTTACGAACTTAATTCTCTTACACGTGAACTACTTGTGGTGATTCTAATGTATGCTTAGTCAGTGCTTGGGTGAATTTGATGGACTTGATTCTCTTGCACCTGAACTACTTGTGATTCTAATGTATGCTTAGTCAGTGCTTGGGTGAATTTGATGGACTTGATTCTCTTGCACCTGAACTACTTGTGATTCTAATGTATGCTTACTGCAACAAAAATGATTCTGAAACTGATAGATATAATTAAAAGATAGGTGAGTTAGTATAGCTGACCACATCTATGTATGCTAACTTGTTTTCCTAAAAAGAGAAAGTTATGTTACTATAGATATCATAGATTTATTTATTTATCTAAAAAAATCTGATATTAAAAAAATCACCAATTTGATTTTGAAAAAGGCATCTTAGTATTTATAAATCTTTAAAAATGTTTATCTGAAAATCATCAAAGATAAAAAAGCATTATTTTATGTTGCTTTATAAAAATTGATTTAAAGAAAGTACTAAAATAAGCAAGAATGTGATGTCTATGATAAAAATGAGTATAGTGAAAATTTAATTACATTCTTCAAATTTCTATCAAAGACTACAAAAGTAAGTCAAGGATTTTTAAAATATTAGTGATATATGAATTTATAGAGTACTCCCAAATACATAAGAACAACTCCATTATTTTCTCTATTTATAAATAATTTTATTTAACTTTTTAACTATTTAAATATTTTATTACTTAATAGAAAACAACATTTTTACCTCATTCTCAATATGAATAATTGACAATAAAATTCCACAAAGAAATTAAATTTTGGTAATAAGAATTACAACTCTACATTTAACCATCACACTATGTCAATATCCACAATTAATTAATTTTATTATTTTATTTTTCTTTTATTTATTTATTTTTAAAGTATAATATTTTACATTTACATGTACTTTATTGCTTTATTTATGAAATACTAAAATCTATTTTTAATTAAAATATATTTAAAATATCTATAATGTTAGATATTACTTTATTTTTAGATCTTTGTGATATGTGAAATATAAATCTACAAGATAAGTTAACTTACACATACATAAAGTTCAATTTCATGGGCATGATGATTAAAGATTTAGACAAAATTTTAAATCTAATAGTTTACATAAAATTTTATTATCTAAAGGGCAACAAAAATGATTCTGAAACTGATAGATATAATTAAAAGATAGGCGAGTTAGTATAGTTGGCCACATCTATGTATGCTAACTAGTTTTCCTCAAAAGAGAATGGTATGTTACTATAGATATCATAAATATATTTATTTATCTAAAAGAATCTGATATTAAAAACTCACCAATTTGATTTTAAAAAAGGCATCTTAGTATTTATAAATCTTTAAAGAGGTTTATCTAGAAATCATCAAAGATAAAAGCATTATTTAATGTTGCTTTATAAAAATTGATTGAAAGTGAGTACTAAAATAAGCAAGAATGTGATGTCTATGATAACAAGGAGTATAGTAAAAATTTAATTACATTCATCAAATTTATATCAAAGACTACAAAAGTAAATCAAAGCTTTTTAAAATATTATTGATATATGAATTTATAGACCACCCAAATACATAAAAACTACGGTTGACAATAAAACTTCACAAAAAATTTAAACTTTAGTAATAAGAATTACAACACTACATTTAACCATCACACTATGTCAATATCTACAATTTTAATTTATTTTATTATTTTATATTTCTTTTATTTATTTATTTGTAAAGTATAATATTATAAATTTATATGTAATTTGTTACTTTATTTATGAAATATTTAAATCTATTTTCAATTAAAATATATTTAAAATATCTAAAATGTCAGAATTACTTTATTTTTAGATCTTTGTGATATGTGAAACTTTAATCTACATGATAAGTTAACTAACACATACACAAAGTACAATTCCATGGGCTTGACAATCAAAGATTTAGACAAAAATTTAAATCTAATAGTTTAGATAAAATTTGGTCATCATTTATGACGTCAACCATAGAATTTTCTTTCATTGATCAATAGTTATACACATTTTATTTATTTGTGTATTTCTCTCATTTGTTACATTCTTATTATCAATTATTCTAGTCTTATTTATCTTAGGTCTTTATTATTATTTAATTATTTATTTTAGATAAATTAAGTTTAAAATATTTATTTTTAATAATAAAAATGGTAAACTCAACTTTTCTACCATCTTTACAATTTCACTCTTAGGTTACCTTTCATTTTACATATGATTGGGGTTATATATCTTTACGTTTTATTTACTACTTAGATTAGGGTTTACAATATTAACATTTCAAACTAATTTGATTCTTACCCTCCTACTTTTTGGATATGATTTTTTTTTCAAATATTGATCATTTCTGATTTTTTAAATTTCTCATTAGATTTTAATTTATCATGAATCATTCTTTGTGTTAAATGATAATAATTCTTTTTCTTCTCTCATTATGGCTTTGTAGCTAATTTTTGTATTTATATGTTGATTCTTCATATGATATCTTGTCTACGGTTCCTTGTCTTGCATTTGATTTTATAATGTATATATGCTTTGTAACCTTGGCTAGAATGTTTGTTATAATGCTAACACATGAATGTGATTTGATGAATATGCTTATGAAATATTACATCCCTATATATCTATGCATGATTCTATGTTTTAGCATACCTCGCTATGTTATTCCATTTTAAATCTTACTTCTATCATCACATATGGCCTAGAGTGATGTAGAATAAATTGCTCCATTAGTTCATCTTCTATTAGATATGCCATTAAGTGCCTTAGGAGCCATCCATATTGTTTTGTGATATATTTTTTGTCTCTCCCTCCTTCCACAATGTTTACCTTTGAGAAGTCTTCCTATATTTTATAATGATTTTATTTCTTTGTCCTTTTCTCCTACTATTCATATGACATGTGTATTCTCATTTCCTACCTATCACATTGATCCATCTCCTCCCAGAGATATATCTTCTTTTAATTCCCTCCTAACTCCATAGAATCATCATATAGTTAGTCATACATGTCAATAAATGGCTAGAAGCCATAATTTTACATCTTGTCAACCAATTTTACCATACACTAATATAATTTTACCAACTATTCCTAAGTAGATAGAATTCTTTATGATGTACATTTCACTTGAAGTGGGCAATAAATATATAAGGTTACCATTTCATCTTTCTTACCCATTTTATAAATAAGAGTATTAGTTTATTTCCCATTCTTTTTGTGTCATATCTAGAAAACTTGATCAACAAAAGTACAAAGGTTCTCGACATGACTCTTATTCACTAGATCCTCATGATCGTAATTCTGAATTATATGAAGTCCATTATCCAATTCACAAAATACTTGGTGGTAAAGCCTCTCTTAAGGAGAGTAAATCTAGCGTTGTGGAGTAAATTGGTACTTCTTATGTTGATTCTTTAATCCCATATCATAATTATCAAGATGTCAGGAAGGAAGAAATGATGCCTAGTGATGTTTTAGGTGAATGCGATCATTTTCACTCTAGATTTATACTTAGACCTAAATTTTAAAGCCTCTAAGGAGAATTTAACCCCAAAGAAGAAGAGAAAGTACATGGAGGATACCCCTAAGCCTAGCTTAGATAACAAGACAAAGGGGAACAGATTATTTGGTTAGACTCTGAGACTACGAGTGAGAGGTTTACTAAAGAGGGTATGCAGAAAGATGTTGATGAAGGCATGAAAAAATTTGTGGAAGAAGACAATGAATTTGATGAAAGAAACGTCAAAAAATGAAAAATCAACTACTGTAAAACCTATAATTGGGTCACTTCTCAAGGATTCCAAATACCACCCTTGAAATGCCTAAGTAATTTATTATCCTTGTTGCTAAAGCCTCTTGTAGAGAGGAGCTATTTATTGTTATTGATACTATTACGAAGGTGGTTTCTTCCCTACACGTCAATGATCAAATGGTTTTATGTGTATATTTATAGAATTAAAATTAGGCTATAAGTTTTGCAAAAGATAATGGAGGCTCAAAATTATCCTTTAAGCGAGGATGATGAGAATATTTTTACGAGGCTGGGAGGTTATCCCTAAGATGGATAGGATTAAAAAAGACCTATCCAATATTAAAAATAAACTAGAGACATGGAGATGAGGTGTTAATGAAAGGTCACTTCTATATTGGAAGATGAATTGATAGTCATAAAGGAAAACTTTGAGTGTGTGTTTTGTAGATCAAAAAATGCATATTGAAAAATAATGCATCTAATACTAAAATTCACATTGATAAGCATAAGGAACTCCATGAGAGTTTTTTATAGGACATTAACAAATCTACCCTAGAAGACAAAAGTGTTGGAATGTATCCAACATATCCCCTTAGGATCCATAATAAGGTTTAATAGCCTCATGTGAGATCCTTAGCTAGGATAATAGTGGTTTCTTAAACATGTGCACCTTTGGGGGGAAAGGCCAACTCAACTCCAACTGTTGGTATCAGAGTGGAGTTGCAAGTTCAAACCCCCTTGGTTATTGTTGAGAGAGAGATTGTTGGAACATGCTTGATAAATCCCCTCAAGAATCATGACATGGTTTAATAGCCTCCTATATAATCCTTTACTAGGATGTTAACGTTTTCTTGAACAAGTGCACCTTTTGAAAAAATGGTCGGTTCAACTCCTAATATAAAGTGGACAACTCAACTCCTAATAAAAAATAACTAGCAGTCGCATGCTTTTGTGCATGCAACAAAGAGCCGATAGGAGTTTGCACACAAAATAGATCAATAATAAATTAATATAAGATTTTAAATGATGGAGTGCACCCATTAGAAAATAGAGGAAAAAAAAGATGTTTATCTTTCAAGAAAAGGAAAAGCAATATGAAACTAAGTAGTAGCCATTGACGATAAGAAAAATTTATTTAAATTAAATATATAATAATTATAAAGATCTTAATTATTATATTATATCAATTAATTAGAAAGAAAAATATTATTTTCAAATAGTTTTTATAAATACAAGTAATTAAATATTTCATATTATATTAATATTAAAAAAATATATCTCTAAAAGATATGTTTTTTAATGAAAAGAGGAAAGTTATTAATAAAACAAATAAACTATTAAGGAATCTTATCATCCAAGTTTAATATTTAGAACTATTCTATTAATTTCCATAGAAATTAGAAACAATATTTAGGAAAATGAATTATAGAAATTATTAAGGAATCTTATCATCCAAGTTTTATATTTAGAACTATTCTATTAATTTCCATAGAAATTAGAAATAATATTAAGGAGAATTAATTATAGAAATACATATTTAAGGACAAAAAAATAGCAATCATAATGGAAAGAAAAATTAAAGTATTTTCCATAACCGGAAAAGAAACTATCCAGGAGGAGGGCTGACAACTATCCGGTAGGAAAAATGCATTTCTAGGAGCAAAGCTCCCACATAAAGCCTATCGGCTTAATAAAAGAATTTAGATCCAATTGTATAAGATTTTTTTATTGACATTTCAAATCACTCTAATTAATATATCATTATGATGGGCACTGAAATAATATATGAATTGCAAACTTAGATTTATAAATAGGTTGCAATGGTGGGTAAGTGAAGACAAGGTAAAAAAATGAGGATTATGAAAAATAGGGAATTGAGAAAAAGAAAAAATATGTTTGTTCTATCAACTCTATTTGATAAAAGTAATAATTAATGGGAGAAAATTTCCTCTTTTCTTATCTAGTATTGCAACCATTTATGAAACCAAATTTGCAATCCAACTCTCATTTTACCCCCATCCTATGATGGATCATTGAGTTTGATATGAAATATCAATGCAAAAAAGGTACCTAATTGAATCCAAGAACTCTTATGAAATTAACAATATTGTCAAATGATTAAGAAATATGTTATTTTGATTCATATTCTAACTAGTTGTTACACCTACATTACCACCAAAAGTGCCCTCAATTTTATCTATACCTCATATTGATCTTAAGGAGGATTGGTGTTCTTCCAATTTTACAATTTCTACTTCTAAGGAATATAAAATTTATTGATAAAGAATATATAATTCCTCATTTGTATATGAGTCCTAAATATAGTTTATCGCCTACTTTTCTTTGCTAGGATGTTCATATACATTTGAGTTTTCTTATGCATGGATACAATTTTACTTCTAAATTTGTTTATGGTTTACCTTCTTTTCAATTAGATCATAAAAATGGTAAATATTTTTCAATCCTATAGAATCTTGGTTATGTTGGAATAGGTTTGAGATTAAAGGACAAAGTCATGCAATCCAATAGATTAAACTATTGCAACAACATAAAACTAAAAATAGGGGAAAATAAAGAGTTACATTTGGGAAAGAGTGCACATTTTATCACCATGTTAAAATGTCTTATAAAATTCTTGCACTAAAGTGACTACTATAATGCTCTTAGGGAGATTAGTGAAAATAATGTGGAGATGAGAGCACCAAGGAGCTTCTCTAAGACGATTTCCTATAGAGAGTTGTGACAAAATGAGGAGAGAGATTTTTTATAAAGTTGGGTGTACTCCTTTCTTCATGATAATAAAGGGCTTTAAGGGTCATTTGACATCTAATTTTGTTAATTTGCAGGAGAAAAGGGAAGTTACTATTGGAAGGGTATATTTTACTATTACTTATTAGATGATTGCATAGGTGATAAGTCTTAAGTGCGAAGGTCCAAACTGCCAAAAAGGAGAAAGATAAATACCATTAAGAGTCTCTTTTTAAAGATGGCGAGAAGGCTGAGAGATTTCAGAATGAGTTCAACTAAGAAAACCTTCTTGCACCTTGGGGTCTAGAGAGTCTCCATGTAATAAAATTTCACTCTTGAAGGCCATTTTAATACTGCACACATGGTTATCACTTTCCAATTTTGGATCACATTAAGCATGGTGCCAAGATAAACCTTCCCTTCTACTTATTGTCCTCCATTCAAAAGTACATTGAAGATGGAGTTTGTCCTCCTTTTCATTCAAGATTCACTATGGCTATTTACAAGTTCAATCTTATTGCTCCTAATATTTTTACTAAGATTAGTAGTGTCAAGGTTAAGATTATTGAGAATAAGTATCCCAATAAAACCCTTCCTCTTCTTAAAGGAAACCCCAGCTCTAAAGGTAAGGCCACTACTATCTAGGAAAGAAAGGAAACAATTCTTTCTTTGTCGGTAATAAAGGATTGAAGTTGTGAAATGAAAAGACAAGGAATCAATATGTGCTACAAAAATAGAAATGGTTGTCTGTAAGTAGAGATATTGGTCAAATATAGTTAACTGAGAAGTCGATAACCGAGGAAGATATTAACTGAGTAAATGATAATTGAGAAGGTAGACTTAACCGAGAAGATGAAGTTGGTCGATTAAACAAGAACTCTTTAAAAGATGACATCAAGTGAGAATATGGATTGATCTAGGAGATTCTAAGGAAGGAACAAATCCATTAATGAAATCAATAGATCAAAAATGTTAGGTAAGATAAATGGTGATGATTTAATGATTGGTTTGAGATCCAAGAAAAGTTCAAGTTCCAAGGTGAAGATACAGTTGGCAAAATTCATGAAATGTGTTATCGAGATACAAATACATTGAATTTGGATTGAGATTTGATCGAATGGGTGATATTAATTTAAGGAAACCCTAATGAATAGGATTAAGTGGCAAAAGAAAAAAAAAATCTATATAAAGGATGATCAAGATGGTAATATTGTTGATAGCGAGTGCAAATAGTCGAATAAGTACATAAGGGTACACCGAGCAGAATAGAGTTGAAGAAAAGTGTGAATCAAGTGAAGGAAAGTGATGAGATGAAGAGTGACTGCTGATCATCCAGTAAAGAAGAGTTTGAAAAAGAAAAATGAGCAGAAAGGAGATCTGAACAAGAAAAGGTAGTTGCATATTTTATCAGGTCATTTCACTATTAGTTTCTAACCATTGTAGTAGAAAATCTCTTAACCTAGTGGATTTAACAGTCCTATTTTGAAATCCTTTGTAAGGTGGAATTCTAACAAATGTGCTAAGTCCTCTAATAAGGTCACTCATTATAGGGTGATAGATCTAGTTGATCTTTGGTGAAAATTCTCTAATAGGGTCACATCTAGTAAATGTATTTTGTAATCTTTAATAGGGTTAGCTCTTAACTAAGCTCACTTCAGATGAGTGAATTATTTGTGGGTGATAATTCCCATAGTGGTTTTTACCCAAATTGGGTTTCCACATTAAATAATGGATTTAAAGTGTGATTGAATGTTTTGCATGTTATTTTTTGATTTTCATATACATAATGTTATGGTCAGTTGAATGCTTAAATCTAATTATTAAAATTAGTTGTTGAAAAGGTTTTAAGGTTGAAAATTGTTAAGGGACCTAAGATAATTGATTCAGTCCCCCACCCCCTCTCAGTTATCCAACAATTGGTATTAGAGCATTTGGTGGTTAGAGGTAAAAGTTTAAAAGACTTAAGCTAAAGATCTGAAGATGTATAAGAGAGAAGTACTAAAGTTGAATAATGAGAACATCCCTACATCGAAAAGAAGGATGAAGTTATACCTATCTAGAATTCGAGATTCTGCACTCTACTTTTTGGAAAATGACTACACTTCACCGCCTATTAGACCTATGATAGTTGATCATATGAGAAAAAAGAAGGAACACAACTCAGTAATGATTGAGATGGATTTTTCCCTGATCGATGTTGAGTTTAATGACATAAAGGACTGCACTACAATGAAAGAAATGTGGGATAAACTCATACTTGTTTATGGAGGTGATCAACATGTATAGAAGTCAAAGGTTGATAGTCTCGTAGGAAAATTTTATGAGATGAGAATGCAAGAAGGTGAAAACATTGCACAATACATTTTTAGAATCAAGGAAGTGGTTAGTGCTATCAAAGGTGTTGGTGGAACCATAAATGAAGAAGATGTGGTAAGAAAAATTATTAGACCTATCTTACCTAAATATTCTATTTGGGTCTCTTCTATTTAGGAATTGAGATCCATACCTAGTAATATTGTTACTCTTGATCTTTTCATTGGTAAGATGATTGCATTTGAGCTTAGTATCTTTGATAATAGTTTACCGAAGATAGAAATTCCTTTCAAATTATCTCTAACCATTGGTAGTTCAAGAAGAGAAAGAGACATTCATTATATTTTAGATGGAAGTGACTATGATAGTATACTATCTGAGGAAAAATAACAAGAAGAACTGGAAGCACTGCTAGCAAAGAGGTTACCGAGAGGAAAAGGAAAGTATAAAGGTAAATTGCCTCTAAAATATTTTAACTACAATAAGATAGGTCATATTGCATCTAGGTGTCCTGATAATGATAGGCATGATAAGAAAGACAAGAAGGAGGACCGATACCAAAAGTTTAGAGACTACAAGGATAAAGGAAAGAAATCATGCTACCTAGCTAAGGAACGACTAATTGACAATGAATCTGATAACACAGGTGAAGGTGAGGAAGTGGTTTATGTTGTTATGAAGGATAATTCACAACAAGAAAGGTATGAAGATGAAAAAGATCTTATTTCTCAAATTATTAAAAGTGACACATGGATTATGGACAGTGGTTTTTCACATCATATGACTAGTGATATTGATAAGTTTGAAAACTTAGAAAATTATGATGGAGGATTTGTTAGATTTGGAAATGATGCTCCATGTTCTATAAAAGTAAAGGGATCCATTATGATAAATGAAAATATTAAGTGTGATAATGTTTACTAGGTTCAACGACTAAAGTACAACTTGTTGAGTGTAGCACAACTGAATAACATGAGTCACCGACTATAATTTCATAACAGAAAGGTGAAGATCTATGATGTTGTTGGAGATTTTATTGGCATTGGTGAACAATCCAAAGGTGACTTATTTTATCTAAATTCTAATGCAAATATGTGTCTAATTTCAAGAAGTGAAGATGCTTGGCTATGGCATAAAAAATTTTGTCATGTGAATTTTGATAACATGGTCAAGGTTAGTGAGAAGAAAAGAGTCAAAGGTTTACCTAGATTGAGAAATCCAGATAAAGTTATGTGTAAGGAATGTTAGATCAGTAAGATGAAAAAATAAAGTTTTTCAAGAAATTCTTACTCATCTAATGGTATATTAGAGTTATTTTGGACCTATCTTTGTGGCCCTATGAGAGTAAAAAGTGATTATGGTGATCGGTATTTTATTTTTTTTGTTGATGACTACTTAAGGATGATGTATGTAATATTTCTAAAAGAAAAATATGATGCATTTCAAATGTTTAAATGGTACAAAGAAAGAGTTGAGAAGGAAACAAGTAAGAAAATGAAGTGTTTAAGATTAGATAGAAGAGGAGGTGAATTTATCTCTGATGAATTGATTGTCTTCTACAATGAAAATGGAGTCAAAAGACAAGTCTCTACACTAAGAACTCCACAACAGAATGGCATAGTTGAAAGAAGGATCAAATCAATAAGTGATTGTGCAAGAACATTATTGATTGAGAAGGAGGTTGCACAAACATTCTAGAGAGAAGCCATTAGAACTACTATTTACACCCTCAACCAAGTACAATTGAAGAAAGGTAAAAATAAAGCTCCCTATAAACTTTGGTATGGGCATAAACCTAATGTTAGCTACTTTAAAATATTTAGAAGTAGGTGTTACATTCTGAAAGATGCTAAGAATGGAAAGTTTTATTCTAAAGGAGATGAAGGTATATTCATAGGATACTCCACAAAGAGAAAGCTTTAAAATGTCTGAATAAGGCTACTAACAAAATTGTGGAAAACACAAATGTAAGGATTGATGACTTTGTAGATAAAAATGAAGGAAATAACAAAAAGGAACTATAAGATTATCAAATATTTATATATGTGCAAGGAGTCTCTAGTACTTTACCCAAGTAGCAAGAAGAAACTGAGGAACCAGTTGAAACCCCACTAAGAGAAGAAAATGTCGAAGAATAGAGAACCGAACTAGTACTAGCAAAGTATGTCAGAAGGAACCACTCATCGACTCAAATAATTGGAGATAAGAATGCAGGAGTCATGCCAAGAAGTAAGTTGAGAGACAATGCATGTTTGATTTATAAATTTTAGCCTAGATTAGTTAAGGATGCACTTGAAAATGAAGATTGGGTTAATGCAATGAAAGAAGAGATTGATCAAATTGAAAAGAACAATACTTGGTCACTGATACCGAGACCTAAGGATAAGAATGTTTTTGGTACAAAGTGGATTTTCAAAAATAAACTAAATGAAAATGGAGATGTGATAAGGAATAAAGCTAGACTTGTATCCAAAGGATATACTTAGGAGGAAGGTATTGACTATGGTGAGACATTTGCCCTTATTTCTAGATTAGAAGGTGTGAGAATTCTACTTGCATACGCAGCTTATAAAGGTTTCAATGTTTATCAAATGGATGTAAAGTCTACATTTTTTAATGGAATATTGGAAGAAGTGTACATTGAGAAACCAGAAGGATTTGTTGACAAAAGTCAAAAAAATATGGTATGTAAACTACACAAGGCACTGTATGGTTTGAAACAGGCACCTCGAGCATGGCATGAAAGACTCCACTCATATCTAATGAAAATAGGTTTCATTAGAACTAGTGATAACAGTAATGTGTACTTAAAAAGTGAATCTGAAGATAAGGTGTTAATAGCTGAAATCTTTGTTGATGATATCATATTTGGAGAAAATGAGTCAGTGTGTCTAGATCATTTGTTGAAGAAATGAGGAAGGAATTTAAAATGTCAATGATTGGAGAGATCAAATTCTTCATTGGATTAAAAATTCAACAGATCAAGGATGTCATATACATAACACATTCAAAATACATCAAAGAGATCCTGAAAACTTTTGGGATGGAAGACTCAAGACCGGTTGATACACTGATGATTACTAGATGCAAATTGTCAGAAGAAGATGACTCTTTCGAGGTGAATGAAACTCTGTATAGATCCATGATCGGTGAGCTACAATATGTTGTTCATAGTAGGCCATATATTGCACATGTTGGTATTGTGGTAATATTTTCTTCTAATCCTAAAGAGACACGTAATTGTTGTGAAGAGAATCTTTAGATATCTAAAAGGAACCGAGGACTACGGATTATGGTACAAAAAGGATGGAGATTTTGAATTGAAAGTGTATACTGATGTTGACTGGGAAAGTAATATGGATGACAGGAAAATTACAAGTGGAGGAGCTTCCTTCCTAGGAGAAAGATTAGTGACATGGATAAGAAAAATGCAAAGTTGCATTTCACAATCAACTGTTAAGGTAGAATATGTTGTTGCTACAATCAATTGTTCTAACATTGTTTAGATAAAATAGCTACTTGAAGGGATACAAGAAGAAATAGATGGTCATGTGACAATCTATTGTGATAATACAAGTGCTATAAACATTTCAAAAACATGGTGATGACCTAAAAGACAAACCATGTATTAATCAAGTATCATTATTTGAGATAATAAGTATAGAAGAAACAAGTAAAGCTGGAATATGTAAAATCCAAGGAACAGATTGCTGATATATTCACAAAGTCATTACAGGTAAGGATATTTTTGAGTACCTAAGAAGTAAACTAGGGGTCATTCCCCTATGTAATGTTTATTAGAGAAATATGCAAGTTGCATCAATTCATGCTTTATCAGATTATCTATTTGTGAGTTGATACAAATGTTAACTCTTTAGGAGCAGCCTAAAATTGTGAGAAAGATATGAGAAAATAGAAGTAATTGGTACAAGAAAGCTGCAAGGTACATCTACAAGGATAATTGGTTTTAGATTAAGGTTTCACAGGTACCTTTGGCATTGTTGTCAAAGGGGGGGAGATATTAATGAGGAGAGATGACTATGTAAGAAGAAAGGGGGAGAAATCACAAGAATAAAATACAGGTGGAGAATGAAGATTATTGGTATTGGATGCTATATTTTAGATGTGAGATGTGTTACATGTGATATATAAAATATGTTTTCATCAATACAAAAGGGGGAGATTGTTACCCCAACTAATATCGATGTCCAAACTGATGTTGATAATGAACAAGGTTAGTAACTGAGCAATATAAGGTGTGTAGAAGTATTGGATCAGTTTTTATGTTGTCATTGATGTCAAGCCTATTGACTTACTGATTTATGAAAGTTGTCATATCAATCTGCAATATGTGGTGTTGAGTAAAGAAATGGTTAGTAAAGATAGAAGATGAAATGAAGAAGTGATGTTAAGTATGTGAGCTTAAATGGGCAATTGATGAATTAGTCTAAGATAAGCTAATATTGATTTGATTGTTTTACATGATTTGATGAAGTGTTAGAGTGATGCACAAATTTATATTTGTTAGTAATAAAGGATTGAAGTTGTGAAATGAAAAGACAAGGAATCAATGTGTGCTACTGAACTGGAAATGGTTGTTGGTAAGTAAAGATATTAGTTAGTTACATTTAACCGAGAAGTTGATAACTGAGGAAGATGTTAACCAAGTAAATAATAACCAATAAGGTAGACTTAACTGAGAAGATGAAGATGGTCGGTTAAACAAGAACTCATTAAAACATGACATCGAGTGAGAATCTGGATTGATCTAGGAGATTCTAAGGAAGGAACAACGTCAGTTAATGAAATCAACATATCAAAAATGTTAGGTACAAATAAATGTTGAAGATTTAATGATTGGTTTGAGATCCAAGAAAAGTTCAAGTTCCAAGGTGAAGATACAGCTAGCAAGATTCATGAAACGTGTTAACAAGCTAAAGATACATTGAATTTGGATTGAGATTTGATCGAATGGATGAGATTAATTCAAGGAAACCCTAATGAATAGGATTAAGTGGAAAAAGACAAAAATTATCTATATAAAGGATGATCAAGATGGTAATATTGTTGATAGCCAATGCAGTTAGTCGAATAAGTATAGAAGGTTACACCGAGCATAACAAAGTTGAAGAAAAGTGTGAATTGAGTGAAGGAAAGTAATGAGATGAAGAGTGATTTTGATCAACTAGTAAAGAAGAGTTTGAAGAAGACAAATGAGAAAAAAGGAGATCTGAACAAGGTAGTTGCATATTTTATCAGGTCATTTCATTGTTACTTTCTAACCATTGTAGCAAAAAATCTCTTAACTGAGCTGATTTAATAGTTCTATTTCTAAATCCTTTGTAAGGTGGCATTCTAATGAATGTACTAAGTCCTCTAATAAGGCCACTCATTATAGGGTGATAGATCTAGTTGATCTTTGGTGAAAATCCCCTAACAGGGTCACATTTAGCAAATGTGTTTTGTAATATTTAATAGGTTTGGCTCGTAACCAAGCTCACTTTAGAAGACTGAGTTATTTGTGGGTGATAATTCATGTAGTGGTTTTTATCCAAATTGGGTTTTCACATTAAATACTAGAGTTAATGTGTGATTGAATATTTTGTGTGTTATTTTTTTATTTTCATATTTATATTGTCCTGGTCAATTGAATTATTAAATATGATTATTAAGATTAGTTTGTTGAAAATATTTGAAGGTTGAAAATTGTTAAGGGACCAAAGATAATTGATTTACCCCCCCCCCCCTCTCAGTTATCCAACGATATTGCGTGTATCTTAGCATGGGTCTATATGTATGTTGTAAATAGGATTTATTCTATATTGGCCGACCTAGATTTAGTGTATGAAACTTGTATATAAGGAACAAATTCCTTTCATTTGTAGTGTGTGGCTATATGTGCAAAAAATGAAAACTTATGTGAGCTTGAGGCTTCATAGGCTGCTATTTGGAGAGAAGAGATCGTGCATCTAGAGCACAAGGTGGAACTTGCTTGGTAGTGGTTGAGTGCTGGAAGTAGTTTCAGGAACAAAATTTGTATTCATATCATAAATGAGGATTGAGGATCCTGAGGGTAGCTTTAACCTTCAAACCTTTGATCAAGTGATCTATTTGTAAGTTCCTAATAGGGTTGTGACTCCTAACAAGGTCAATCCTTTAATGGGGATTAGTTGTAAAGACTCCTAACAAAGTTTTTCCTTTAACTAGGACCTGCCTATTGTATTACTCAGCTCCTAATAGGATCAGGACTCCTAATAGGGTCATTATTCTCATAGTGTAGATATTTGTGGGTACCATCCCCACTAGATTTTTTCCCTTAACAAGGTTTCCTCGAGAACAATTGTGGTGTTCAAGTGTCTCCATGTGTTATTGTTGCTTTTTCTTTCATGTTCAGTTATTAAAGGCTAAGCGTTGAAGTTTACAGTTAAGGTTTTATCTCATATGTTTGGAATCAACTGATTCACCCCCCCCTCCCTTTCCCCCCCCCCCCCCACCCCCCTCTCTGTTGATTGGAACATTGTTATTCTAACACTAATATATCATAATTTCAAAATATTACAAGTAGGTATTTTAACATTTGAGAAGATGCTGCTTCGAAACAAGAAAAAAAAAAAGTAAATCATATCAAAAAATTTTAAAAATTAGATTTAACACTAGAGGAGAGAGTCCTCTTCAAGAATATATGATATTTTTTTTCTAAATGATGTATATTTGATGGGGGAAATTTGGCGGGAAATGAAAACTATCGATTTCAAGTAAGCTTGAATTTGAATAGTTATAATGGAGAAAATATACATCGGAAACCAAACTTTCTTTTTTTATGCACTTGCTATACATGTCATCTAAAACATAGTTTGAAATCAGAGGAAAAGATTATTATTTACATATAGTTTTTTTGGCGGGAACTAGACCCTTGATTTTCAGCATTTTTTAGCAATCGAAAAATGGACTTTAAAAATTAAAAAACTACATCAAATCTTATTCAAATAATTTTTTTAAAATGATAGTCATAAACTTCATCTAGTTTTACACACTTCATTAATTTACATCATCTTCAAATTTCGAACACAAATGCCACTTTTATGTTGTTGAAGTTGAACAATTTTGGTTTTGTTAATATTTTCCCTCATAAAAGTGTGACACAAGTTTGTACTTCTACCCGAGAAGAGGAAAATGAAGATAAATAATTATATTACTTTTGTTAGGGTCTAGGTGGCAAATTTGTAAGTAAGAATTACATACCTAGAGAATAAGCTAAAAATATAATTGTTATGCTCATGAAAAGAATGGAGTAGGAATTGGAAATATCATCTCAATGACTAAAGGGATAATGCAAAAGGTTGTTATGGGGATGATATCAAGCCATTAAAAAATAAAAAATAAAATAAAGTATGAAAAAGACAAGGACTATCAAAAGACTGTAGACAAGAAGGGCAAGAACTTGTAGAAAAATAATGACTAGGAGTTTCTTGACTCCCTTATAAAAATTGGAACCTTATCAAATGAAGTTGTTTCAGCCTTAGAGTTCTTTTCTTTTTTGTTGTTTCTCTATTATGTTTTGTTGTTTTTGTGTGTTTTTTTTCCTCTACTAATTTTGTCTCCACTTGCATAAGTGCATGTTTTTGGTTTGTTAGTAGAATGTGTGTCATCTTTGTTATTTCTAGTGTTTAGTTATGTCTCCAGTCTTGTGTCCATGTTTCTTGTCTAGGCCTATGTACCCCTCTTAGTTTCATCCAGTCTTGATTTAAAGTCAATGTTGTGAAATTTTGGGAACAAGTCCCTTTCTCTAATATCATAATAAAAAAAATGTTATGCAATAATGAGAATATGATTAATGTATGAGTTGTTCTAGATGTAATGATCCAATATGGATATCAAAAATCTTAAACTAGACATATAGGCATCAATATTTTAGTACCATGTTTTAGGTTGTTATCCTAGACCGTATGAATACTTTATAACTTATAAATCAAATGCCTTTTTCCTTATTGTAATACGACATCAGTGACATAAAATCTCTTCCTTCAAACTATAATCAAGGAAATCTATCTTCAAATCCATCTACTCAAATTCAAGATCACACACTACTGTAAGTAATCAAGAAAACAAATAGATTTACTATAATTAATTCCCTTGTAATTTTCAAACTTATCATTTGAATCTTCTATTTTTTAACATTCATTTGCATCCAATAGGTTTATGCCCATCAAAAAAAGGCGCTAGATCACATGTGTTATTTTTCTTTAATAATTTCATCTCCTCATCAAGGTCTCATTCAGGAATCTACATCATCCATACCCATATCCTCCTTTATTGTCCAAACATCGTTAGTGTTAGTAATTAAATAAAAATGTATCTCAAGAATTGAAGCAAAGGTTCTACCTCCTTTTTGAAACTCTTTGAACTACTTTATCTCTCCTCTCTATGCCCATCATGGGCTTCAATTTCAACTCTCCTTAGGTTTAGATCAACTACATTTATTTTCTTTTTCTAGCTATAATGCAATGAAAGAAGGTTTATATTCTTTGAGGAAAAAACACTTTACTATACAATACCCTTTTGTGCACATGATCTCAAAGATCATACATTTTCAAACTAATACAACAACTGATGAAGACACAATTAACAACCTTGTTCTCTAACTTTCACCCCTTCTCCCCATGCACATCTGCATATGCCTCGCAACTAAAAACTCTCTAAAGTACCAATGGGAGATTTTTTCCAACCGTGCTTTTATAGGATTCATCTCAACAAAAGCTAACGTAGGAGACCTCTTAACTAGGTAGCAAGTCATGGAAGATAATTTTACCAAAAGTTTTATTCTATTCTAGCCCCACTAAGCATACTCCTAGCTCTCTTCATCGAATGTCCAATTCACCCTTTTTGCAACTCTATTTTATTGAGTAGCATATAGAGTCGTTTGTATTTTTCTATATCATTATCTTTATAGAACAGGTTGCAATCTACTAAACAAAACACACCCACACAATCAATCCTTAAGCACTTAATTTTTTACCATATTTATTTTTCATGAAAGTTTTCAAAAAGACTAAAAAAGGTTTATAAATAGAAAGCACAATAATAATACCAAAAACATCATAATATACCAAGTCCAATATCCTAGACTATTTTTTACAATTAAAATAAAACTCAACATTGTTTTTATTTCCATAATATCATGATGTGTTAATCATGACATTTTGTAGGGAGAATAGCCACTTCCAAGAAGATGACCCCACAATGCAGCGCTAATATCTGAGAGGTCTTGAGTTCAAATCTACATCATCAATTAAAAAAATAAAAAGAAACAACTACTTCCAGATTGTAAGGACAAATTTCAAGATAAAATGCTTTTGGGATGACCTATCAAGTTCTATAAAGCTTAGTCTATAAATATATGTGAAGGTGAAGAACTTGTGAATATGTTTGATCTGCACAATCAAGTTTGCAGACTTTGCATTACTCATTTCAATTCACAGTATCAATTAATTTGGTTAAAACAAGTAGCAAACGATAAATATATAGATTTCAATTTAAGCAAATCCTTCAATTCACGATATCACATGTACAGTTAATGCGGGATCTCATTTGTGAGATGTATTTCATCTATTTGATATTTTTCAGTTTCTAAATACATTATATAAGAAAGTTATATGATCTTTATACGCCACTGCACTAGCCCTAATTATTTCAGTTCATAGGATATCAAGAGAAGAGTTTAACCTGTACTTGAAACAATTCATTTAACTAAAACGGATCAGCACAGGCATAAATCACACCCATGAAAATGGGTACTGACCAACTAAATATTAACTTGGAAACAAACACCCAATGTGCAGCTCACATTGCCAATGCAAGAAGAGAAAAAAAAAATTATCCCTGTAAAATCATAGTAATGGCATTTGTTTAGAACAAGCCCATGATTTCATCTGAATTTGCTAAACTAGCTGGTGTACCAGCCCTTTTAGGTCACTTATACTCTTTTTACTTGCTAGTCCTTGCCAAAATGTCTATAACTAATTAATTTGAATTCTATTTTTCTCAAGTAAATATTTACTCTAATGAAGTGGAAAACTCATGTCAGAAACATTTCAGAAAAAAAATTGAATCTGCCATCCATCCAATTGCTCAATATTAATAAAAAGGAGAAGAACAAAACAAAACCCATTGAATACAGAATATCTTAAAGACAAAAATAGAACAAACTACATTGAATAGTCTTTACTACTGATCGATTTGAATGATATTTGCTCAATACAGACCTTGCGATTGATCCTGAACTGACGAAATAACATTTCCCATATCAAATAACATTTCCCAAAACAAAATTGAATCTGAGATTCATCCGATTGAAAAGACAAAAACAGAGCAAAACCCATTTGCAAGAACGAATTGACAGCAGTGTCATCATCATCCCGAAGATATTTAGTACTGGTTGATCAGAATGATATTCATCTCAACTGGGCATTTCCTCAATACAAATCTTACGATTGATCCTGAACTGATTACCCATCTCAAAAAACATTCCCCAAAACAAAATTGAATCTGAGATTCATCCACTGTTAAAGACAAAAACAGGGCAAAACCCATTTGCAAGAACTAATTGACAGCAGTGTCGTCACTATCCGGAAGATCTTCAGCATAGTGGCCAGCGAAAAAATGATGGGTGAGTCACCATCTCATCTTCCAACAAATTATCCCCTCATCCTCCTCTTGGAATCACTTCCTCCAAATTATCCTCGCCTACTTCTCCTCCCGTCGGAATCTCTGCTTTTGCCTCCATACCTCTTCAATACAGACTTGTTTCTTCACTTCTTAGTGAACTGAAAAAGCTTCCTTTGTAAATTGCTTTAAGCCCACAATAAGTGCGAAATTGTTTTGTAAAGCAGATCAACTTCCTGTGTGCTGTTTTGGCAAATCAACTGGTAGGGGCGTCTCCACAACCAAGCAGCGTTTACCGTTGTGAATTCAAATACTATGCTCCTTTGCTGGTTTTGAACTAGCGTTAGGGTAAATAATGCCTAGGGTTTTATCTTAAAATTCAAATTTTAAGAGAGGTTGTTGCTTTTATGCTTGGGTGAATTTGGCGGACTTAATTTTCTTACAAGTGAACTACTAATTTTCTTACATGTAAATTATTTATGATTCTAATGTATGCTTACTCAATGTTTGGGTAAATTTGATGGGCTTAATTTTCTTACACCTGAACTACTTGTGATTCTAATGTATGTTTACTCAATGTTTGGGTGAATTTGATGGGCTTAATTTTCTTACACGTGAACTACTTGTGATTCTAGTGTATGCTTACTCAATACTTGGATGAATTTGATGGGCTTAATTCTCTTACACGTGAACTACTTGTGATTCTAATGTATGCTTATTCAATACTTTGGTGAATTTGACGGGCCTAATTATATGTCCCATAGGCTATGTTAGTCTGGTGGACGTTAAAATTTTCTATTCTATTCTATTCATGAACTAGTTGTGATTCTAACGTGTGCTTATTCAATGTTTGGGTGAATTTGACAGGCTTAATTTTCTTACACGTGAACTACTTGTGGTGATTCTAATGTATGCTTAGTCAGTGCTTGGGTGAATTTGATGGACTTGATTCTCTTGCACCTGAAAGGTTTATCTGGAAATCATCAAAGATAAAAGCATTATTATATGTTGCTTTATAAAAATTGATTGAAAGAGAGTACTAAAATAAGCAAGAATGTGATGTCTATGATAACAATGAGTATAGTAAAAATTTAATTACATTCATCAAATTTCTATCAAAACTACAAAAGTAAGTCAAGGCTTTTCAAAATATTAGTGATATATGAATTTATAGAGTACTCCCAAATACATAAGAACCACTCCATTTTTTTCTCTATTTATAAATTATTTTATTTAACTTTATAACTATTTAAATATTTTATTACTTAATAGAAAACAACATTTTTACCTCATTCTTAATATGAATAGTTGACAATAAAACTCCACAAAGAATTTAAACTTTGGTGATAAAGAATTACAACACTACATTTAACCATCACACTATGTCAATATCCACAATTAATTAATTGTGTTATTTTATTTTTCTTTTATTTATTTATTTATTTTAAAATATAATATTATACATTTATATGTAATTTATTATTTTATTTGTGAAATTAAAATATATTTAAAATATCTAAAATGTTAGATATTACTTTAGTTTTAGATCTTTGTAATATGTGAAATATAAATCTATAAGATAATTTGACTTATACATACATAAAGTTCAATTTCATGGGCATGATGATCAAAAATTTAGACAAAAATTTAAATCTGATAGTTTACATAAAATTTAATTATCTAAAAGTCATCATTTTTTATTAAGTAAAACAGGTTTTACAGGGTGCCTGAAACCCACAAGTCTAGAGTAAAAGTAAGAGAGCCAAATAGAAAAAACAAGAGGCGTGCCACAGAAAGGCCAGGGTAGGGAATCCACAGTAGAGAAGGGTAGGCAAGGCTAGAGATAGCTAGGGCATCACCCAAAATACGAACAAAAGGAAAGGCCAAGCAAAGAGAGGCGGCCACCCCCGACCACTGAGCAAGGGGCTAAGGTTGTGAAATTGCTCCTTCAGTGCATTGGATTCTATCCTTGTCCAGGATGCTCTTCACATCTTTGGGAAAGTCATCTCCATTGTTCCATATCTTCTTATCATCCTTAGTGACTACCAAGTTGGCAAACCAGTCCGCGACACCATTGGCTTCCCTGTACGTGTGGGAGATGAACACCTTGTCAAAGCTGAAGAGAATGGCTTGGGTTTCAACTATGATGTTGGCTATTGACCAAGAGGGAGGGTGAGTGAGGTTGAGGCAATTAATGATGTTCATCAAGTCCCCTTCCAACCAGAGCCACTTAACTCCTTGATCTTTCGCAAGTCTGGTGATTTGAAGAGTCGCACTAGCTTCAGCATAGTGGTTTGTCTAGGCTCCCAAGGGGAAGCAAACAATCGCAGTGTCGAATCCAAAGTTATTCCTAATAATTCCTCTGTTGCCAGCTTGACCAGGGTTCCCTTTTTCTGTGCCATCAAAGTTGGATTTGGTCCATCCAATCGAAGGGCACATCCACACACAGTTCCTTCTCTTATCCTATGTAGCAGCAAGGGTTATTCCTGCAAAAGGGTTAGGTTTACCATAGTAGAAGAAATTTTCCTTAACTACATGAGTAATTTTTTCAAAGACAATTTTGGAAGGAGTAGAATAGTTGCGAAAGATATGGTTGTTGCGCTCCCTCCAGATCCCCCAACATAAATAAGGAAGAATCTAGGTACAAAGGGACCTGAACTCTTGATCAAACCTTTTGAAAGCCCATTGGGAGAAGAGATCGCTGAAAGACTGGGGAAAGCACCATGAGAGATTCAAGACCGTAAAGAGGAGATGCTAGATATGACTAACATAGGAGCAATGGATGAACAGGTGGTCCACAGTCTCCTCTTGACACTTACATAGAGCACATCTATTGGTGAACAGGAATCCTCACTTGATGAGATTGTCCACCGTAAGGATACAGTTCTGTAGCAGAAGCCAAAAGAAGACATTGATTTTGGGCGTGAGACCAATGATCCAAGCTTTGGCCCATAGCAGATTTAAGTCATTGATTTGGGAAGTCAGCGAGGAATAGGCCAAAGCCACTATGTAATTCCCGTCCGAAGAGTCCTCCCAGATGAGCTTGTCTTGCTTGGGAGATAGGGTAACCGCATTGAGAGCAATCATCAAAAGAGCCAGGTCTTGAGAGATCTGAGTAAGATCCACCCATTTATCATCCCTTCTGTAATTACAAACCTGAGTTCCGAAGGTTTGAGAGTAGGCTTGTCTCCAAGTGTAAAAAGTATCAATATTTCTCAAGCTGCCCATCTGAAGCTAGTTGTCCTTCCAGAAATTGATAGAATAGTCATTTCCAATTTGCCACTTGGCTCTATTTTTTAACAACTCCTTGGTGTTGAGGAGACTGTTCCAAATAATCAAGCCTTTAGGGGTCTCCGTCTCTTCAAAAAATCTATGGATAGAGTTATGCAAGAGGTATTTCTCTACAAAGGTGTCCCTCCACTCACCTGTGCTATTAAAAATTCTCCAAATTTGTTTGGCTTGCAGGGCTTTGTAGAAAGGTCTCAACTTCCTTAAGCCAAGGCCACCAGCAATTTTAGGTTGGCACACTTTGTCCCAGGCAATAAGAGGAATGCGCTTGTGGTCCTCAGCTCCAAACTAGAGGAATCTTCTCTGGATTCTTTCCACGGCTTCCGCTACTTTGGTCGAGATGGGGAACAAGCTGAGGGCATAGGTGGGGAGATTTTGTAAAGTGGACTTAACCAACTGGATCTTGTTAGTCTGGCTGAGGAGGACCCCTTTCCAACCAGCGAGCTTCCTGTTAAATCTGTCAATTAGTTTGTTCCAGAAGGCTTCCGGTAGCTTGACACCTAAGGGCAGCCCCAAATAGGTAGAAGGAAAGGTATCAATGCCGCACCCTAAAATGTGAGCAATTTTCTTGTGTCTTTCTTCTTGGGTTTTGGTAAAGAAGAGGGCACTTTTGTTCCAGTTGATAAGTTGTCCTGTAGCCTTGGTGTAGTTCTTGAGGATATCCTTCACCACTCTAGCCTTACCCACCAAGGCCTCACCCCAAGAATGGTATCATCCATGAATTGCTAGTGAGTAAAAGCAATGTTGCCAAATGAGGGTTTGATGCCTTTCATATCCCCATTCGATTTGGAAGCCAAAATAAATCTCCCCAGGCATTCAACAAGAATAATGAAGAGGATGGGGGAACGAGGGTCCCCTTGTCTTAGGCCTATTGTGGGTTTGAAGAAAGCAGACGAGGAACCATTAATCATGACTGCCAAGGAAGGGGTCGAGATGATTTGAGGGAGGAGCTTACAAAAATTGGAGTTGAAACCAAAAGCTCCCAAAACTTTAAGAAGAAACAGCTAGTCCACCCGGTCATAGGCCTTGGATAGGTCAAGTTTGAGAAGAAAGCCTTCCCTTTTTCCTTCTTCTAACAAATGTATGACTTTATGCACCATCATAATGGAGTCCAAAATCTATCTTCCAGGCACAAAGCCAGATTGTTGCTGCGAGATAAATTAACAATAGAATTTTCTTTATTATTTATCTTAGGTCTTTATTATTATTTTATTATTTCTTTTAGATAAATTAACTTAAAAATATTTATTTTTAATAATAAAAATGGTGAGCTCAACTTTCTACCATCCATACCATTCCACCCTTAGGTTACCTTTCATTTTACATATGATTAGGGTTATATATCTTTATGTTTTATTTTCTACTTAGATTAGGGTTTACAATTTTAACATTCCAAACTAATTTGATTCTTACCCTCCTACTTTTTTGGATATGATTTTATTTTCAAATATTGATCATTTATGATTTTTACAATTTCACATTAGATTAAATTAATTTATCATGAATCATTCTTTGTGTTAAATGATAATGATTATTTTTCTTCTTTCATTGTGGTATTGTAGCTAATTGTCGTATTTCTATGTTGATACTTCATATGATATCTTGTTTAGTTTAATAATGCATATATGCTTCTCAATCTTGACTAGAATGTGTGTTATAATGCTTATACATGAATGCTCTTTGATGAATATGTTTATGAAATATTACATCCATGTATATCTACGCATGATTTTCAACATACCTCTCTATGTTATTCCATTTTAAATCTTACTTCTATCATCATAAATGGCCTAGAGTGATGTACACTAAATTGCTCCATTATTCATCTTCTATTAGATATGTCATTAAGTGTCTTACGAGCCATCCATAATGTTTTGTGATTTCATTTTATTTTGTCTCTCCCTCCTTCCACAATGTTTACCTTTGAGAACTCTTCCTATATTCCATGATGATTTTATTTGTTTGTCCTCTTCTCCTACTATTCATATGACATGTGTATTCTTATTTCCTACCTATCACATCTCCTCCTAGAGATATATCTTCTTTCAATTCCATTGTAACTCCATAGAATTATCATATAGTTGGTCATACATATCAACAAATGGCTAGGGGCCATAATGTTACATATCATCAACTAATTTTACCATACACTAATATAATTTTACCAACTATTCCTAAGTAGATATAATTCCTTATGATGTACATTTCACTTGAAGTGGGTAGAAAATATATAAGGTTAAACCATTTCATCTTGCTTACCCATTTTATAAATAAGAGTATTAGTTTATTTCTCTTTCTTTTTTGTGACATCTCTAGAAAACTTGATCAACAAAAGTACAAAGGTTCTCAACATGAATCTTATACATCAGATCCTCATGATCCTAATTATGAATTATATCAAGTCCATAATCCAAGTCACAAAATACTAGGTGGTAAAGCCTCTCTTAAGGAGAGTAAATATAGGGTTGTGGAGTATATTGGTACATCTTATATTGATTATTTGATCCCATACCATAATTCTCAAGATTTTAGTAAGGAAGGAATGATGTCTAGTGATGTTTAAGGTGAATGTGATCATTTAACTCTAGATTTATACTTCGACCTAGATTTTAAAGCCTCTAAAGAGAATTTAACCCCAAAGAGGAAGAGAAAGTTCATGGAGGATACCCCTAAGCCTAGCTCAAATAAGAAGATAAAGGGGAAAACATTATATAGTTAGACTCTGAGACTAGGATTGAGAGGTTTACTAAAGAGGGTATGCAGAAATATGTTGATGAAGGTATAGAAAAATTTGTGGAAGAAGACAATGATTTTGATGAAAGAGACACAAAAAATGGGAAATCAACTACTGTAAAACCTATAGTTGGGTCCCTTCCCAAGGATTCCAAACCACCCTTGAAATACCTAGGTAATTTATTATCCTTGTTGCTAAAGCCTCTTATAGAGAGGATCTCTTTATTGTTATTGATACTATTACGAAGGTGGTTTCTTCCCAACACAACAATGATCAAATGGTTTTATGTGCAAATTTATAGAATTAAAATTAGGTTATAAGTCTTGTAAAAGATAATGGAGGCTCAAAATTATCCTTTAAGCAAGGGTGATGAGAATAATTTTACAAGGTTGGGAGGTTATCCCTAAGATTGATAGGATTGAAAAATACGTATCCAATATTAAAAATAAACTAGAGACATGGAGATGAGGTGTTAAAATGAAAGGTCACTTCTGTGGAAGATGAATTGACGGTCATAAAAGAAAACCTTGAGTGTTTTTTTTGTAGATCAAAAAATGAATATTGAGAAATAATGCATCTAATACTAAAATTCCCATTGATAAACTTAAGGAACTCCATGAGAGTCATTTTTAGGACATTGACAAATCCATCCTAGAAGAGAAAAGTGTTGGACTTTATCCAACATATCCCCTCAAGATCCATAATATGGTTTAATAGCCTCATGTGATATCCTTAACTAGGATGGTAGTGGTTTCTTAAACAGGTGCACCTTTTGGGGAAAATGGACAACTCAACCCCAACTATTGGTATCAAAGTGGGGTCGCAAGTTCAAATCCCCTTGGGTATTATTGAGAGGGATATTGTTGGAATTTGTCCAAAAAATCCCCTCAAGATTCATGGCATGATTTAATAGCCTCCTATGTAATCCTTTACTAGGATGGTAACATTTTCTTGAACAAGTGTGCCTTCTGAGAAAAATGGCCGGTTCAACTCCTAATATAAAGTGGACAACTCAACTCCTAATAAATAATAATAAAAGATTTTAGATCCAATTATGTAAGCTTTTTTATTGACATTTAAAATCACTCTGAATAATATATCATTATGATCAGGATTGAAATAATATCTGAATTGAAAACTTAGATTTATAAATTTGTGGTAATGGCAGGTAAGTGAAGACAAGGTACAAAAAAAGGGTTTATGAAAAATAGGGAACTAAGAAAAAGGAAAAATATTTTTTTTCTCATATCAATTCTCTTTGATAGAAGTAATAATTAATGGGAGAACATTTCCTCTTTGCTTACCTAGTATTGCAACCATTTATGAAGCCAAATATACAATCCAACTCAACCCCAACTATTGGAATCAGAGTGGGGTCGCAAGTTCAAATCCCCTTGGGTATTATTGAGAGGGATATTGTTGGAACATGTCCAAAATATTCCCTCAAGATTCATGACATGGTTTAATAGCCTCGTATGTAATACTTTACTAAGATGGTAACATTTTCTTGAACATGTATGCCTTTTGAGAAAAATGGTCGGTTCAACTCCTAATATAAAGTGGACAACTCAACTCCTACTAAAAATAATAAAAGATTTTAGATCCAATTGTGTAAGATTTTTTATCAAGACATTTCAAATCACTCTCAATAATATATCATTATGAGGAAGGTATTGACTATGGTGAGACATTTGCCGATGTTTCTAGAATAGAAGGTGTGAGAATTCTACTTACATACGTAGCTTATAAAGGTTTCAACATTTATCAAATGGATGTAAAGTCTGCATTTTTTAATGGAATATTGGAAGAAGTGTACATTGAGAAACCAGAAGGATTTGTTGACAAAAGTCAAAAAAACATGACCTATGTAAACTACACAAGGCACTGTATGGTTTGAAACAAGCACCTCGAGCATGGTATGAAAGACTCCACCCATATCTAATGAGAATATGTTTCATTAGAACTAGTGATAACAGTAATTTGTACTTAAAAAGTGAATCTAAAGATAAGGTGTTAATATCTGAAATCTTTGTTGATGATATCATATCAATGTGTAGATCATTTGCTGATGAAATGAGGAAGGAATTTAAAATGTCAATGATTGGAGAGATCAAATTAATCATTGGATTGAAAATTCAACAGATCAAGGATGGCATATACATAACACAATCAAAATATATCAAAGAGATCCTGAAAACTTTTTGGATGGAAGACTCAAGACCAGTTGATACATCGTTGATTACTGGATGCAAAATGTCAAAAGAAGATGACTCTATCGAGGTGAATAAAACTCTATATAGATCCATGAATGGTAAGCTACAATATGTTGTTCATAGTAGACCATGTATTGCACATGTTGTTGGTATTGTGGTAATATTTTCTTCTAATCCTAAAGAGACACATATGATTTTTGTGAAGAGAATCTGTAGATATCTGAAAGGAACCGAGGACTATGGATTATGGTAAAAAAAGTATGGAGATTTTGAATTGAAAGTGTATACTGATGTTGACTGGGAAAGTAATATGGATGATAGGAAAAGTACAAGTGGAGGAGATTTCTTCCTAGGAGAAAGATTAGTGACATCGATAAGAAAAAAGTAAAGTTGCATTTCACAGTCAACTGTTAAGGCAGAATATGTTGTTGCTACAATCAATTGTTCTAACATTGTTTAGATAAAACAATTACTTGAAGGGATACAAGAGGAAATAGATGGTCTTGTGACAATCTATTGTGATAATACAAATGCTATAAACATTTCAAAGAACCTGGTGATGCACTCAAAGACAAAGCATGTATCAATCAAGTATCATTATTTGAGAGAATAGGTATAGAAGAAACAAGTAAAGCTGGAATATGTAAAATCCAAGGAATAGATTGCTGATATATTCACAAAGCCATTACCTAAGGATACTTTTGAGTACCTAAGAGGTAAACTAGGGTTCATTCCCCTATCTAATGTTCATTAGAGAAAGATGCAGGTTGCATAAATTCATGATTTATCAGATTATCTATTTGTGAGTTGATGTGAATGTTCACTCTTTAGGAGCAGCCTAAAATTGTGAGAAAGATATGAGAAAATATAAGTAATTGGTACAAGCAAGGTACAAGGTACAGCTACAAGGATAGTTAGTTTTAGATTGAGGTTTCATAGGTACCTTTGGCATTGTTGTCAAAGGGGGGGAGATATTAATGAGGAGAGATGACTATGTAAGAAGAAAGGGGGAGAAATCAAAAGAATAGAGTATAGTTGGAGAATGAAGATTATTGGTATTGGATGCTATATTTTAGATGTGAGATGTGTTACATGTGATATATAAAATGTGTTTCCATCAATACAAAAGAGGGAGATTGTTACCCCAAATGATATTGATGTCCAAACTGATGTTTATAATGAACAAGGTTAGTAACCGAGCAATGAAAGGTGTATAGAAGTATTGGATCAATTGTTATGTTGTCATTGATGTCAAGCCTATTTACTTACTAATTTATGCAAGTTGTCATATCAATCTGAAATATGTGGTGTTGAGTAAAGAAATGGTTGGTAAAGATAGAAGATGAAATGAAGAAGCGATGTTAAGTATGTGAGCTTAAATGGGCAATTGATGAATCATTCTAAGACAAGCTAATATTGATTTGATTATTTTACATGATTTGATGAAGTCTTAGAATGATGCACAAGTTAGTTATATTTGTCGGTAATAAAGGATTGAAGTTGTGAAATGAAAATACAAGGAATCAATGTGTGCTACTGAATTGGAAATGGTTGTCAGTAAGTAAAGATATTGGTCAGTTATAGTTAACTGAGAAGTTGATAACCGAGGAAGATGTTAACCGAGTAAATGATAACTGAGAAAGTAGACTGAACCAAGAAGATGAAGTTGGTCAGTTAAACAAGAACTTATTAAAACATGACATCAAGTGAGAATTTGGATTGATCTAGGAGATTCTAAGGAAGGAACAAAGTCAGTTAATGAAATCAATAGATCAAAAATGTTAGGTACAGATAAATGGTGAAGATTTAATGATTGGTTTGAGATCCAAGAAAAGTTTAAGTTCCAAGGTGAAGATACAGCTGGCAAGATTCATGAAACATGTTAACGAGCTACAGATACATAGAATTTGGATTGAGATTTGATCAAATGGATGAGATTAATTCAAGGAAACCCTGATGAATAGGATTAAGTGGAAAAAGAAAAAAATTGTCTATATAAAGGATGATCAAGATGGTAATATTGTTGATAGCCAATGCAGATAGTCGAATAAGTATAGAAGGTTACACCGAGCATAACAGAGTTGAAGAAAAGTGTGAATCGAGTGAAGGAAAGTAATGAGATGACGAGTGAGTGGTGATCAGCCGGTAAAGAAGAGTTTGAAGAAGACAAATGAGGAAAAAGGAGATCTGAACAAGTAAAGGTAGTTGCATATTTTATCAGGTCATTTCACTGTTACTTTCTAACCATTGTAGTAGAAAATCTCTTAATTGGGTGGATTTAACAGTCCTATTTCTAAATCCTTTGTAAGGTGGCATTCTAATCAATGTACTAAATCCTCTAATAAGGCCACTCATTATAGGGTGACAGATCTAGTTGATCTTTGGTGAAAATCCCCTAACAGGGTCACATCTAGCAAATGTGTTTTGTATATTTAATAGGTTTGGCTCTTAACCAAGCTCACTTCAGAAGAGTGAGTTATTTATGGGTGATAATTCCTGTAGTTTTTTTAATCCAAATTATGTTTCCACGTTAAATACTAGAGTTAATGTGTGATTGAATGTTTTGCATGTTATTTTATGATTTTCATATACATATTAGTCTGGTCGGTTGAATGCTTAAATTTGATTATTATGATTAGTTGCAGAAAATATTTTAAGGTTGAAAATTGTTTTGATTACGTAAAAATAGGTTTTGAAAGGACCCAAAACCTTTTACATAAGGATAAAAGATAAAACATTTAAGCTCCAAGAGGGCAAGTGCAACAACACCAAAAAACACAACACAACCGAGTCCTTAAACATAAAGAACAGCCAAATGACAAAGGACAACAAAAAGGAAAGCAAGACAACAAGATGCTGTCTAAACACATTTCATTAGTTCTACAGCCTAATCAGCAAGAATCTGCATGTTTGTAGCAGACAACTTCAGATCTTCCATGTCGTTCTTGTTGTCATCCTCCATCTTCTTGAACCTGGATCTCGTACGCCTGCTGGGCCCCTAATCCTCTTTAGTCTCTATGATCTCTTGGTTCCCTTTTCCATTATTAAACTTGTCAACCAGGATCTTCACGTGCTCATTTGAAGCCTTGAGGACAACAAAACTCTATTCTGCAATATTCCCCACAGTCTTCTCCAGCTTGTCAATTCTCTTTTCCATAGTCTCAACTTTCCTGGTTGAAAATTGTTAAGGGACCTAAGATAACTGATTCACTCCCCCCCCCTTCTCAAGTATCCAATGATACTGTGTGTATCTTAGCATGGGTCTATATGTATGTTGTAAATAGGATTTATCCTATATTGGCTGACCTAGATTTAATGTATGAAACTTGTATATAAGGAAGGAATTCCTTGCATTTGTAGTGTGTGGTTGTATGTGCAAACAATGAAAAGGTATGTGAGCTTGAGGCTGCATAGGTTGCTATTTGGAGAGAAGAGATTGTGCATCTAGAGCACAAGGTGGAACTCGCTTGGTAGAACGGTTGAGTGTTGGAAGCAATTTCAGGAACATAATTTTTATTCATATCAGAAGTGAGGATTGAGGATCCTGAGGGTGGGTTTAACTTTCAAACCTTTGATCAGGTGATCTGTTTGTAAGCTCCTAATAGGGTTGTGACTCCTAAAAAGTTCAATCCTTTAACAGGGATTAGTTGTAAAGACTCCTAACAAGGTTTTTCCTTTTACCAGGACCTTCCTATTGTATTACTTAGCTCTTAATAGGATCAGGACTCCTAATAGGGTTATTATTATCATAGTGTAGATATTTGTGGGTACCATCCCCATCATGTTTTTTCCCTCAACAGGGTTTCCTCGAGAACAATTTTGGTGTTCAAGTGTCTCCACGTGTTATTGTTGCTTTTTCTTTCATGTCCAATTATTTGGCTAAGCATTGAAATTTATAGTTAAGGTTTTATCTGATATGTTTGGAATCAACCGATTCACCCCCCTCTATGTTGATTGGAACATTGTTATTCTAACATGAATATATCATAATTTCAAAATATTACAAGTAGGTATTTTAACATTTGAGAAGATGCTACTTTGAAAAAAGAAAAGAAAAAAGTAAATCATATCAAAAAAATTTAAAAATTAGATTTAACACTAGAGGAGAGAGTCATCTTCAAGAATATATTTAAAGGGTAAAAGTACAAACCTTTGTCACACTTTTATAAAGGAAAAGAATGACAACATTCAAATTTTTCAACTTTAACGACATAAAAGTGGCATTTGTGTTTAGAATTTGAAGATGATGTAAACTAATGAAATGTGTTAAATTTGATGAAGTTTACACTTATAATTTTATTTTTTAAATTTGAATTAAAATTGACATAGTTTTTTAATTTTTGAAGTCCATTTTTTTATTGCTGAAATATGCTGAAAATATAGGGTCTAGTTCACGTAAAAAAACTATATGCAAATAATATTTTTTTCCTCTGATTCCATAATATGTTTTAGATGACATGTATAGCTAATGCATAAAAAAACAAAGATTGGATTTCGTTATACATTTTGTCTGTTATAACTATCCAAAGTCGGTGTTACCCGAAATCAACTATTTTTAGTTCGCGTCCAATTTTCCCTATCAAATCTACACCATTAAAAAAAAATTACATATTCCTCCTCTAGTGTTAAATATAAATTTTTAATTTTTCTGACATGATTTGTTATTTTTAATATTTTTCAAACGAGCGTGTTCTTAAATGTTAAAATACCTACTTGAAGTATTTTCAACTTATAATATATTATATGAAATCAAAACATGATAAAAATTACATGACCATAATCTTGATTACGAGCTCTATAAAAGGGTATTTTTAGATTTTACATAAAGGTAAATTTTGACAGAGAATTCAGGTCCATAAGGGAGAACTTCAGAGAGCCACCCTATTTTGCTGACTTGGCTGCCAAATAGGATTCCACATGGGTCCAGCCAGACCCCTTCCGACCGGACCCATTAAGTGACCAAACATGGTCCCATGCATGGCCAGCCCCTAAAATCCAAAATTTTACAATTCGCTCGATTTTTTATATAAAATCAGATTTTTTATAGATTTTTAGTAGTTCTATAAAATTTATAAATTATTTTAATTTTATTTGTAAGAGTTAAGTGGTTTTTATCTTGAATTAAGTGATTTTTAATATTTTTTTGAATTTATTAATTATTTTAATTTTATTTTTTGGTATTGCATGTCAAGTTTTGATTTAGTGTTTTCAAGTTAACTGATTCTTTTCTATTTTTCACAAGGCAATTTACCTATTTATGGTGTTGCATGCATTGAAAATTTTATTTAGTTTTCTTTATTAAGAAGATTTTGGCTAGTATTTGATATACAGGTTTATAGATTTTGGCTCTAAGATTGAATTGGAGGATTGTGAAAGCTTTGGGAAATTTCAAGGTTGTTGGATTGTTCTTTGCACGGTTTCTATCGAGTGGTGGTTTAAGGTAGGGTTTGAAATTTTTTTTTGCAATTATTCTTTAGAAAATATTGTCTTCATTGTGTTTCCAAGATAGGTTGATGATTTTGGAGTAATTATATTTTTTTCATTGTCTTTGAGAAATTTTGCAAGATTAGATTGTTGTGATTTTGTGAATGATAAATATGTATATATTTTGTTTTCTTATGAGTGTAAGCTTTTATATAAATGTGTGAGTTTTTTCAGTTAAGTGATTCTTTTATATTTTTCAATCTTAACAGTTTTTGCAATGGGGAATAAAAGGAATAGATTAAGAAAATATGATCGAACAAAGGATGACAAAAAATATCAAACAAAACATAATCAAGATCAACCTGTTGAAGTTCAGGAAGAACCTATTGATATTCAAGAAGATGCAATTCAAGCAGGGGAACAAATTGGTAGTTCTAGAGCTGAAAATAGATCTTTTGGCAGGTGCAATTTGATGGAGATGAATGAGGATTCATTTTTCAGTCAAATTCCATCTGAAGAAATGTTATCTGAAAGTACTTGATTAAAACTCATTGCAAAAAACTTTGGGATGAATATTTTGAAAATAAAAGTATGGTTGCAAGAGCTCAATTATTTGTTAGGTTATTCAGGAAAAAAGAAATGACTCCTGTTTTGGAGTTGTTGGGTGTTGACAATAAGAAAAACTCAGGAGAAAATGTAAATCAAACAATAGTTCAAAATTTGCAAGATGCATTGAACAACATTAATAACTCAAGTCGAGGAGCTGATTTAAGTGCTGCAAGTAGAACAATTATGACTACTTTATCTAGAAGGAAGTTGACACAGAGAAAATAAGTGCATGCAATTTCTGATTTACTGAATGTATCTAGAAGAACTATTCAAAGATATATCAGGAAGAGAAATATGTTAGATGAAAACATTGAAAAAAATTGGGTAAATATTTGTAGGCTTCCTCGAAAAGATAGAATTTATGAACATGCAAAAAAATAGGTCATTGAATATTGGACCGCTCACTCTCATGTTTCTTCTAATAGAAGGGATACAATACAGATGAAAGATGAAGAGACTGGTATGAAAACTGCACATCCAAAATATTTTATAGATACAACAAAAAGTGAATTTTTGAAGCATTCAAGAAAGAATTTTCATATGTGAAAATATGTCAAAGAATGTTTGAGAGGTTGTGCCCTTGTTTTGTACACATAAATAAGGTATTTGAAACTTGTTGTTGTCAAAATCATGTTGAGTTTCATCTATACTTGCAATCATATAAAAAAGTTATGGTAGTTCTTGATTCAAATATGGTCATCCCTGGAAGTACGACACAATTTGTGAAGTCTATTTTATGTGATAAATTAGAAGATTCAGATGAGTTCAAAGTACAGTGTATAAAGAATGCATGCAGTGATTGTGGATATTTGCATAAATTTCCATTGCAAATTTGAGAATATTAATGTTTCAACACCGGTTTTATGGAAAAGATTTGAATATGAGAGATATCGAACAAAGAGCAGAGATGAATCCAAAAAAATTGTATTGAAGGAGAGTGAATTGCCCTACCTTGAGTTTATGACCAGATTTTGTACTCTAATTTATCCACATATCCAGCATTGTCATGGTGCACGATGTCAAGCTAAATAGTTTCGTGATTCCAAATATTGTTTTCCACCTGGTTGTATTCTTTCGATTGTAGATTTCTCCAAGAACTATACATTTTCCCCTCAAAAAGAGCTTCAAGCTCAATATTATCATTCTGATCAGGTTGCAATATTTGTGCAAGTGACCTATAGACATGCACAATATAATTTGGATGGGGTAGAAAGTCCCAATCCAAATAAACACATTATCATCAAGGAGGTTCATTTCTATATCAGTGATGATAAGGTTCATGATAGGAGCTATGTGGCTCATTGTTTTGCAATGTTTTTTGAAGATATTGTGAATCGTGGGATAAATGTCTGACAACACTGGATTTGGTCTGATGGTTGTGCAGGTATGTGTATAGATACTTCAATTTATTTTCATTTCCATTTAATTATTTGTTAAATTATTAAAGGATGACATGTATGTATGTATGTACAACTTAATTTTTCAAGACAATTTAAATCTGCAAAAGCCTTTAATTGGCTAGCCATGCAACATGCTAGACGCAATGTTAAGTTTTTGTGGAACTTCTTTGAAAGTGGACATGGAAAAAGAGAGCATGATGGAGCAGGAGCATGTGTGAAGCGTGCACTTCGCCAATATGAACTTGCAGGTACAAATGGTGTTCAATATATATATATATTTCAAATAATATAATTTTAGCTTAGATCCATTTTCTTTAAACTAATAATTCAGAAATGTACAGGTAACATGATAGAGAATTCAAAAAAAAAATTTGAATGGTGTCAAAGTCATTTTTCTCCTCGGGACACCATATACAACAAACGTTATTTTTGGGAAGTGAAAGGTAATTTATATTTTGTTGTAAAACTTTAAATTAAATTTTGATTCTATGTTCATGTCTATCTTTTTATAATTGTTGATCTAAAAATGTGCAACTTTCATTTCATATTTGTAACAGATATAGACCGATCTAATCCTTTCAATTGTCAAAGAATTGTTGGTATTAGAAGTTTACATCAATTGATCACTACATGACAACACAAGCCTCTTTTGATTCAAGTAAGAGAAAAATCATGTTTTTGTGCTCACTGCATTGAGGACAATCCATTGAGTCAATGTGAGAATATTGCAAATGGATATGTTTCACAATGGGATATGAAGGAGTTAATCAGAATGCCTCCTTATGAAGATGATGACACTGACATAAACATTCATGATCCTATATATTCAGCTGATTATGAGTGTGTTTATGATTTAGTTGTTATAGGTACATGCACATACATGTTATTTTATTTAATTTTAATTTAGCGTATAAGTGACGTTTGATTTTAATAAAATTTATTTGTATCTAGGTGATATTTTTGCTATAGTTGTGGATCCTGACAATATAGAAAGTATAGATTATTATCTACTAAGATGCACGAAAGCAAAATACAAGTTGACAGAGAAAACTATAGATGGTGATGGACAGACATATCCAATTGGTTCAGTTGTTATTGAAGGAATCTATTATCAGCAAATAAAGGTCGACAGAAATAGTGTTCAATTTATTGAATACATGTCTAGCCAAAAAGTTCTACATTACAGTCACTTGGTTATAGCAACAAAGTTGCAATTCGAGATATTGCCAAAAAGAAAAAATGGCAATCAGAAGCAGAGGTTGTCTATTGAAGAACATGAAAATTTTTTGGAGATAATAAAAGATAGAGAGGATCCAAACTATATGTATGATGAGCTTTAGAACTCTATAAACTTTAGAATAAACTTCTTTTTGTAGCTCTTGTACTTTCATATATTTGAACTCTATAGTTTGAATTTTCATGTTTGAACTCATATATATTGTATGCTTTTATGTATGTATGTTAGTTAATTAATTGTATGCTTTGATTAATTAGTTAGTTAATTAAATGTATGCTTTGATTAATGCTTTTGGTAATTAAGATTTAGTTAATTATGATAGTTATATTACTTAATTATGTTAGTTACCTAATTATTTTAGTTAGATTACTTAATTATGTTAGTTAATTATGTTAGTTACTTACTTAATTATGTTAGTTACCTATTTATGTTACTTAATTGTGTTAGAACTACCCGAATTATGCTTTGATTAATTAGTTAGTTAATTAAATGCATTTTTTGATTAATGCTTTTGGTAATTAAGCTTTAGTTAATTATGGTAGTTATATTACTTAATTATGTTAGTTACTTAATTATGTTAGTTACCTAATTATTTTAGTTACAAATTTACTTAATTATGTTAGTTACTTAATTATACTTAATTATGTTAGTTAGATTACTTAATTATGTTAGTTAATTTACTTAATTATGTTAGTTAGATTAGTTAATTATGTTAGTTACTTACTTAATTATGTTAGTTACCTAATTATGTTAGTTAGATTACTTAATTATGTTAGTTACTTACTTAATTATATTAGAACTACCTGAATTATGCTTTGATTAATTAGTTAGTTAATTAAATGTATGCTTTGATTAATTACATCACCTTAACATAATGTATACATAACACATGTATAAAACTAAGTCTAAAAGATGAAATAACACACGAACATATAACATGTAACATGTAATGTCTGAAATATGTAATGTGATGTATAAAATATGAAATAACACACAACCATATACCATGTAATGTATAAAATAAGAAATAATACACAACCATATACCATGTACATATATGAAATGACTAAAATATCTACATGTATAAAATGTCTAAAATGAAATATCTATGAAATGTTTTAGCATGTATATATGAAATGTCACATGAAATATCTAAAATAACATGTTCACTCAACTAGGGCCATGTCCTGATCTGTGACCTGATGTCGGTGCACCTCCTCTTGATGTTGGTGCAACTCCTCTTGATGTTGGTGCACCTCCTCCTGATGTCTATGTACAATAAAAAAAATATGTCACGCATACATACATGTATAGAAAATTTTAAATACGTATTATCATAGAAAAATTAATTTTGTGAACAAACATCTCAATGTACCTGTGTATCATGATGAATAGGATCGTGTGGAGTCTCTAAATCTCCATATGGTGCAGCATCGTACATAACCTCCTGGAGTACACATATATATAACATATATTAATCAAATTTCAAATATATGTGTAATTTTTTTAAATAAATAAAAATTTAATTTAATTATAAATATACCAAAGTGGCCTCTAATGCTCTCTCGAAATTGCTCAAACCTGACGACTCTAATGATATAGCCGCAGGATCAATCCGGTCGTTTGTAAGCAATGTAGTAAAAATTTGATGACCTGGACATGATGAAGTGGCCTACGTAGTCTGATGATGAGTTGTATGTGGTGTTGTCTGTACAGAGGAGCTGTTGATGGTGGTGTAGTCATCTGAGGACCTGTCGGTGTTGCAGTCTACTACGGAGGAGCTTTCGGTGGTGGTGTAGTCATCTGAGGACCTGTCGGTGGTGCAATCTGCTACGAACCTATCAGTGGTGCACTTTGCTGAGAAATGATATAGCTCCTAAAAAATGATGGAACCTCCCTAAGTGAAATCCCATCAAGCATTTATATGGTCTGATATGCAGAAAGAAGATCACTAGATAATAATGCACTCGTACATCACAAACCGTCCATATCTGATATAGTTGCAACCTCCAGGGGAGATGGTATATCGACTATATCATATAGATCAGGTGCACTAGAAGATGCATCCTGTGCAGGTGGAGGAATGCTGGAATGAGACCGTAAAATGTATCTCCCCACATGATCAGAGGACATCTCCTAAACCTATGAGGCGATACTCGCTATACTAGAAAAAAACATCCATCCTCACCGTGTCATCTAGAACACTCACTCTTGCCACTTCCAAACCTTTTGGTATGACCAAAAGGTTTGGACCCACCCTTGCCTGCTTATTAGTAGGCACAGGGGCATCAGGCGCTTTGAACCTATCAGATAATATCCCTTTCCCCTACCCAACATAAGCAAGAAAATCTATATAATCAACATCAAGGTGCAAATGAAATTTTGCAAACAGTTGTTTGCAGAAATATAGTGGAAACTCATCCTTCTGGGGCCACATGTGGTGAGCAACCAACCATCGAGGATATATAAATGGTCCCACTAGGTCATCCTCACATCTCGTAGGCATGTACCCTCTCACCTTCTTCAGGTCTTGATAATGAGGAAACATTTCCTTCACCATAGGTGTGGAAACAACTATATCAATCTCACTGTACTTCACAGTGCCAGTAACACAGAGAGACAAAGAAGTATAGAATCTATCAATGCTCATACTATCATACGGGTTGTATGATTGAACTGTGTCAATCATACGTACCAACTCATCTCTAATAATGTTCACCCTTTCCCTATTGGGAATTGTGGTGGATGAACCTAATGTCTGATCCAGAACATGTAATGCTCGTCTCAATCTATCAATAGTGTCTGCAAATAGCTTCTCTCTAGCATGTGTTGTATCAGTTGATCTATGAGAGGAGGGACCACTAGTACCACTACCACTACAAGATCCCCCCCATGAACACTAAGCTCTCCTGAATCAACTGACCCTCTACCCGATGCCATGTGTAATAGATAAACAAGAAAATATATATAGATCTCTACACATGTACATACAAATTTAAGAAACATACATGTTACAAATTTAATCATCTAGTTTAAAATTGAAATATATATATATATATATAGACACACACACACATGTACATAAAAATTTAAGAAACATACATGTTACATGCATAGATGTTACAAATTTAAACATGCATACATAAACTACAAATTTAAACATACATGATACAAATTTAAGATCATCTAGTTTAAAAATGAAATCTATATATACATGTACATAAAAATTTAATAAACATATTAATCCTATTAAGTGTTAAGGGGTCGTATTAATCGTCACATGTTACTTGTATTAATTAGTCTTAATTGGTCAATTAATAGGTCCTAATTGGTCAAGTATTAGTCACATGTTAGGTCTTAATTGGTACCTGACTATTAGGTCTTAGTAGGTCATATTGGTAGGACTATCAGTTTAGGTGTTATTAGTCATATTAGTCACATGTTAAAAGTCTTAATTGCTCAATTAATAGGTCATAATTGGTCAAATATTAGTCGCTTGTTAGGTCTTAATCATCACCTGTTACTTGTATTAATTAGTCTTAATTGGTCAATTAATAGGTCCTAATTGGTCTTGAGTATTAGTCACATGTTAGGTCTTAATTGGTAGGACTATTAGGTCTTAGGTCATATTGGTAGGACTATCAATTTAGGTGTTATTAGTCATATTAGTCACATGTTAAAAGTCTTAATTGCTCAATTAATAGGTCCTAATCGGTCAACTATTAGTTACATGTTAGGTCTTAATTAGTAGGACTATTAGGTCTTAATAGGTCATATTCGACCTAATTGGTCAAGTATAGGTCCTATTAGTTCTTAAGGGTGGACTATTAGGTCTTATTAGGTAATTTTAATCAATTTAGGTATTATTAGTCATATTAGTCACATGTTAAGTCTTAATTGGTCAATTAATAGGTCTTAATTGGTTTAATATTAGTCACTATAATTGGTTAGGTATTAGGTCTTAATTGGTTTAGATAGAATTTTTGTTTATGTTAGTTTCTAGTGTTAGAGTTTAATAGGTCTTAATTTGTTTCTAGAATTTCTGTTTATGTTGTTTATGTCGTATTAATCCTATTAAGTCCTAAGGGGTCGTATTAATCGTGTTAGGTCTGTCTTAATTGGTCATATTAGTCACATGTTAGAAATTTAAGAAACATACATGTTACGTGCATAGATGAACTAGAAATTTAAGAAACATACATGTTACGTGCATAGATGAACTAGAAATTTAAGAAACATACATGTTACAAATTTAAACGTGCATACATGAACTACAAATTTAAACATACATGTTACAAATTTAAGATCATCTAATTTAAATTGGTTAGGTATTAGGTCTTAATTGGTTTAGATAGAATTTTTGTTTCTGTTAGTTTCTAGTGTTAGAGTTTAATAGGTCTTAATTGGTTTCTAGAATTTTTGTTTATGTTGTTTATGTCGTATTAATCCTATTAAGTCTTAAGGGGTCGTATTAATCATGTTACCTATCTTAATTGGTCATATTAGTCACATGTTAAGTCTTAATTAGTCTTAATTGGTCAATTAATAGGTCCTAATTGGTCTTAATTAGTCACATGTTAAAAATCTTAATTAGTCTTAATTGGTCAATTATTAGGTCTTATTAGGTCGTATTAATCAGTTTAGGTGTTATTAGTCATATTAGTCACATGTTAAGTCTTAATTGGTCAATTAATAGGTCTTATTTGGTTAAATATTAGTCTCTTGTTAGGTCTTAATTGGTTAGGTATTAGGTCTTAATTGGTTTAGATGAAATTTTTGTTTATGTTAGTTTCTAGTGTTAGAGTTTAATAGGCCTTAATTGGTTTCTAAAATTTTTGTTTATGTTATTTATGTAATATTAATCCTATTAAGTCTTAAGGGGTCGTATTAATCATGTTAGGTTTGTCTTAATTGGTCATATTAGTCACATGTTAAGTCTTAATTAGTCTTAATTAGTCAATTAATAGGTCCTAATTGGTCAAATATTAGTCACATGTTGGGTCTTAATTGGTAGGACTATTAGGTCTCAGGTCTTAATTGCTCAAATAATAGATCCTAATTGGTCAAATATTAGTCACTTGTTAGGTCTTAATTGGTTAGGCATTAGGTCTTAATTGGTTTCTAGAATTTTAGTTTATTAGTTTCTAGTGTTAGAGTTTAATAGGAAATATTAATCATGTTAAAAGTCCTATTAGATGTTAAGGGTCTTATTAGGTTTTATTAGATCTTAAAAGGTCCTATTACGTCTTATTAATTCCATATTAGGTCTTAATTGGTCAAAGAGAGAAATTTTATGTTAGTTTCTACTGTTCTAGTGTCTATGTTGCTTCATCTTCTAGTTTCATGTTTAAAAACATATAAAACATATCTAACAAAATTAAATTAAAACATTTTAAAACATATCTAACAAAATTAAATTAATTAAATAACTAACACATTAAATTAATTAAATTACAATCTAACTAATTAAATTAACATATCTAACTAATTAAATTACTAACACATTAAATTAATTAAATAACTAACACATTAAATTAATTAAATTACAATCTAAATAATTAAATTAACATATCTAACTAATTAAATTACAATTATTTAATATTAAATTAAAAAAACAACTAAAAAAAAACATTAAAAAACATAGAAATTAAAAAATTAAAAAAGTACCTACCCCTTCCGGCCGGAACACCCTTTTAGCTCTCCTCAAAGCCTTAAGCCGCTGAATCCAAATGACTCGTGCGGGCCACTTTTTTTTCTTATATAGACTTTTGGGGGTCTGACCGGACCCCCCCTACCACATAGACGCCACATGGCGCCTAGACGGCGCCACGTAGTTCCGGCCAAACCCCCTCAGTTTGTCCTGTAGTGCGACATACTGTTGTACTTTTTACCCATAATTTTTTTTTGAATGGTGTATATTTGATACGGGAAATTTGGCAGGAGACGAAAAATATCAATTTCAAGTAAGTTTGACTTTGAATAGTTATAATGGAGAAAATATACATCGGAAACCAATCTTTCTTTTTTTATGCACTTGCTATACATGTCATCTAAAACATATTTTGAAATCAGAGGAAAAGATTATTATTTATATATAGTTTATTGGCGGGAACTAGACCCTTGATTTTCAGCATTTTTCAACAATTGAAAAATGGACTTTAAAAATTGAAAAACTACATCAATTCTTATTCAAATAATTTTTTAAAATAATAGTCATAAACTTCATCTAGTTTTACAAACTTCATTAGTTTACATCATCTTCAAATTTTAAACACAAATGCCACTTTATGTCGTTGAAGTTGAACAGTTTTGGTTTTGTTAACATTTTCCTTCATAAAAGTGTGGCATAGGTTTGTACTTTTACCCTAGAAGAGGATAATGAAGATAAAGAATTATATTACTTTTGTTAGGGTCTAGGTGGCAAATTTGTATGTAAGAATTCAATACCTAGAGAATAAACTAAAAATATAATTGTTATGCTAAAATGAAAAGAATGGAGTAGGAATATCATCTCAATGACTAAAGGGATAATGCAAAAGGATGTTATGGGGATGATATCAAGCCATTAAAAAATCAAAAAGCAAAGAAAGTATGAAAAAGACATGGACTATCAAAAGACTGTAGACAAGAAGGGCAAGAACTTGTAGAAAAATGATGACTAGGAGTTTCTTGACTCCCTTATAAAAATTGGAACCTTATCAAATGAAGTTGTTTCAGCCTTAGAGATCTTTTCTTTTTTGTTGTTTCTCTATTATGTTTTTTTGTTTTTGTGTTTGTTTTTTCCTCTACTAATTTCGTCTCCACGGGCATAAGTGCATATTTTTGGTTTGGTAGTAGAATGTGTGCCATCTTTGTTATTTCTAGTGTTTAGTTGTGTCTCCAGTCTTGTGTACATGTTTCTTGTCTGGGCCTATGTACCCCTCTTGGTTTCATCGAGTCTTGATTTAAAGTCAATGTTGTGAAATTTTGGGAACATGTCCCTTTCTCTAATATCATAATAAAAAAAAATGTTATGCAATAATGAGAATATGATCAATGTATGAGTTGTTCTAGATGTAATGATCCAATATGGATATCAAAAATCTTAAACTAGACATATAGGCATCAATATTTTGGTACCATGTTTTAGGTTGTTATCCTAGACCATATGAATACTTTATAATGCATTTTTCCTTATTGTTATACGACATTAGTGACATAAAATCTCTTCCTTCAAACTATAATCAAGGAAATCTATCTTCAAATCCATCTATTCAAATTCAAGATCACAGACTACTGTAAGTAATTAATAAAACAAATAGATTTACTATAATTAATTCCCTCAACTTCGGAATAACCTTTTGCATCCAATCTCCTCTTGTAATTTTCAAACTTATCATTTGAATCTTCTATTTTTTAACATTCATTTGCATCCAATAGGTTTATGCCCATCAGAAAAAGGTGCTAGATCGCATGTGTTATTTTTCTTTAATAATTCCATCTCCTCATCAAGGCCTCCTTCATGAATCTACATCATCCATACCCATATCCTCCTTTATAGTCCCAAAATCATTAGTGTTAGTAATTAAATAAAAATGCATCTCAAGAGTTGAAGCAAAGGTTCTACCTCCTATTTTAAACTCTTTGAACTACTTTAGCTCTCCTCTCTAGGCCCATCATGGGCTTCAATTTCAACTCTCCTTAGGTTTAGATCAACTACATTTATTTTCTTTTCCTAGCTATAATGCAATGAAAGAAGATTTATATTCTTTGAGGATAACACTTTACTATACAATACCATTTTGTGAACATGATCTCAAGGATCGTACCTTTTCAAACTAATACAACAATTGATGAAGACACAATTAACAACCTTGTTCTCTAACTTTAACCCCTTCTCCCCATGCACATCCGCATATGCCTCACAACTAAAAACTCTCAAAAGTACCAATGGGAGATTTTTCCCAACCGCACTTTTATAAGATTCATCTCAACAAAAGCTAACGTAGGAGACCTCTTAACTAGGTAGCAAGTCATGGAAGATAATTTTACCAGAAGTTTTATTCTAGTCTAGCTCCACCAAGCATACTCCTAGCTCTCTTCATCGAATGTCCAATTCACCCTTTGTACAACTCTATTTTATTGAGTAGTATATAGAGTCGTTTTTATTTTTCTATATCACTATTTTTATCGAACATGTTGCAATCTACTAAACAAAACACACCCACACAATCAATCCTTGAGCACTTAATTTTTTACCGCATTTATTTTTCATGAAAGTTTTCAAAATGACTAAAAACTTTATTTTTATATACTCATGAAATAATCTTATTCCCTTCTATCAATGACAAGTACAAAAAGGTTTATAAATAGAAAGCACATTAATAATACCAAAAACATCATAATATACCAAGTCCAACATCCTATACTATTTTTTACAATTAAAATAAAACTCAACATTGTTTTTATTTCCATAATGTCATGATGTGTTAATCATGACATTTGTAGGAAGAATTGCCACTTCCAAGAGGATGACCCCACAGAGCAGCTGTAACATCTGAGAGGTCTTGAGTTCAAATCTACATCATCAATTTAAAAAATGAAAAGAAATGGCCACTTCCAGACTGTAAGGACACATTTCAAGATAAAATGAAGTTCTGTAGATCTATTTTTAAGCTTAGTCTATAAATATCTGTTAAGGTGTTGAACTTGTGAATATGTTTGATCTGAAAGTGGGTAGTTTGTATGCGCCAGCAATCTGCACAATCAAGTTTGCAGACTTTGAGATTTTGCATTACTCATTTCAATTCACAGTATCAATTAATTTGGTTAAAACAAGTAGCACACGATAAATATATATATACCAGCGCAAATCTTTCAGTTCACGATATCGCATGTACAGTTAATGCGGGATCCCATTTGTGGGCTGTATTTCATCTATTTGTTATTTTTCTGTTTCTAAATACATTATATAAGAAAATTATATGATGTTTATACGCCATTGCACTAGCCCTAATTATTTCAGTTCATAGGATTTCAAGAGAAGAGTTTAACCTGTACTTGAAACAATTCGTTATGCCTTTGTAGATTTAACTAAAATGGATCGGCACAGGCATAAATCACACCCATGAAAATGAGTACTGACCAACTAAATATTAACTTGGAAACAAACACCCAATGTGCAGCTCACATTGCCAATGCAAGAAGAGAAAAAGAAAATTAATAATTTTATGTACATAGCATAATTATGTTGATCAAAATTCTCTCAAATTGGAGTACTCTAGTATCTGGGTACTTTTTATCCCTGTACAATCATAGTAATGGCAATTGTTCAGAACAAGCCCATGATTTCATCTGAAATTGCTAAACTAGCTGGTGTACCATACCCTTTTAGGTCACTTATACTCTTTTTACTTGCTAGTCCTTGTAGTTGCTCTCATCTTGAAAGTAAAACGATGCTATAAATCTTCATGAAGTCTGAAAGATGGGTACTGAATTATAACTGTAACTGTACACTATAAGTGCAAGAACAGTGTCAACTGACTCATTCAGAAGATTTATCAGTGCAATCACTTCATTCCGTTGCCACTGTAACTGTACACCAGAAGTTCAACACAAAAGGGCATGTCATAAAATACATTTGACTTCTGGGTCCTGTAGGAAATGAGCAAGAGTAAAAGCACTGAAGCAGTTAGAGCAAGACCTATCTTGTGGCCATTCACCGAGAAGAGTATCTTAAAGCTCCAGTTAATGTGGATCCCATTTGTGGCTTGTAGTTCATCCATTTGATATTTTTCTGTTTCTAAATACATTACACTATCAATTAACTTTTTCATCAAATATATCTGTTTTCATAGATTTTAAAAGATTAAGAATGTTTCCCCAAAGCTTATGAGCTTGAAGTAAATTATATAAGAAAATCATATGATCATTATAGGCCACTGCACTAGCACAAATTGTTTCAGTTCATACGATTTCAAGCCAAGAGTTTAACCTTTACTTGAAACAATTTGTTGTGCCTATGTAGTTTTAACTAAAATGGATCAGCACGGGCATAAATCACACCCATGAAAATGGGGTACTGAGCAACTAAATTAGAACTAGGAAACAAACACATAATGCGCAGCCCACAATGCACATTGCCAATGCAAGAAAAGGAGAAGAAAATTCATAATTATATGAATGCTATTATGTACGTACTTCATAGTATCATTATGTTGATCAAATTTCTCTCAAATTGGAGTACATCCTATAACTATAGTATCCAGGTGTTTTTAATCCCTGTAGAATCATAGTAATGGCATTTTCAGAACAAGCCCATGACTTCATCTGAATTTGCCAAACTAGCTGGTGTACCATACCTTTTAGGTCATTTATACTCTTTTTACTTGCTAGTCCTTGCTAAAATGTTTATAACTAATTAATTTGAATTCTATTTTTCTCAAGTAAATATTTACTCTCATGAAGTGGCAAACTCATGTCAGAAACCTTTCGGAAAAAAAATTGAATCTGCCATCCATCCAATTGCTCAATATTAATAAAAAGGACAAAAACAAAATAAAACCCATTGAATACTGAATATCTAAAAGACAAAATAGAACAAAATCCATGAATAGTCTTTACTACTGATCATCATCATCATCCCAAAGCTATCATCATCATCATCATCCATGAAAGAGGGCAAAACCCATTTGCAAGAACTAGTTGACAGCAGTGTCATCATCATCCCGAAGATATTTAGTACTGGTTGATCTGAATGATATTCATCTCAACTGGGCATTTGCTCAATACAAATCTTACGATTGATCCTGAACTGATTAACCCATATCAAAAAACATTCCCCAAAACAAAATTGAATCTGAGATTCATCCACTGGTAAAGACAAAAACAGGGCAAAACCCATTTGCAAGAACTAATTGACAGCAGTGTCGTCACTATCCGGAAGATCTTCAGCATAGTGGCCAGCGAAAAAATGATGGGTGAGTCCCTCCATGTGGTGAAAAAAGATAAGGAAGCCATTCCATAACCAGAATGGAGGGTCGTAGTAGACAGTGAAACAATGGTCTCTGAAATACACATATTTCCCAGAGTTAATCTTGAGGCCCTCGTGATCCCCCCTCCTTATCATCTCCATCACCATCTCTTCAACCGCCGCTTCTCCTTCTCTCACTCTCTCCCTCACCATCTCATCTTCCAACAAATTATCACTCTCATTCTCTCCATCTCCATCTCCATATCCATCTCCATCTCCATCTCCATCTCCATCTCCATCTCCTCCTCCTCCTTCTCCCATCGGAATAACTGCTTCTTCCTCCAAATTATCCCCTCCTCCTTCTCCTCCCATCGGAATCACTTCCTCCAAATTATCCTCGCCCACTTCTCCTCCCATCAGAATCACTGATTTTGCCTCCATACCTCTTCAACACAGACTTGTTTCTTCACTTCTTAGTGAGCTGAAAAAGCTTCCTTTATAAATTGCTTTAAGCCCACAATATGAGTGAAATTGTTTTGTAAAGCAGATCAACTTCCTGTGTGCTGTTTTGGCAAATCAACTGGCAGGGGCGTCTCCACAACCAAGCAGCGTTTACCGTTGCGAATTCAAATACTATGCTCCTTTGCTGGTTTTGAAGTAGCGTTAGGGTAAATAATGCCTAGCGTTTTATCTTAAAATTCAAATTATTATTTATGATTCTAATGTATGCTTACTCAATGCTTGGGTAAATTTGATGGGCTTAATTTTCTTACACGTGAACTACTTATGATTCTAATGTATGCTTACTCAATGCTTGGGTGAATTTGATGGGCTTAATTTTCTCTTACACGTGAACTACTTGTGATTCTAATGTATGCTTATTCAATACTTTCGTGAATTTGACGGGCCTAATTATCTAACACATGAACTAATTATAATTCTAATGTATGCTTATTCAATACTTTGGGTGAATTTGACGGGCTTAATTCTCTTACACGTGAACTACTTGTGATTCTAATATATGTTTATTCAATAAGCCTTTGATAGCCATGTTAAAGAAGAGTTCAGCTTTCGGTTGGACCAAAGAAGGGAGAGTCAATTTCCAGACTATCAAAGAGGCCTTAACAGAAGCTCCTACTCTCCTAAACCCAAATTTCAATAAGGATTTTATCCTTTATGCTTATGGAGGTCATGATGTTATATGCTTGGGTGAATTTACGAACTTAATTCTCTTACATGTGAACTACTTGTGGTGATTCTAATGTATGCTTAGTCAGTGCTTGGGTGAATTTGATGGACTTGATTTTCTTGCACCTGAACTACTTGTGATTCTAATGTATGCTTAGTCAGTGCTTGGGTGAATTTGATGGACTTGATTCTCTTGCACCTGAACTACTTGTGATTCTAATGTATGCTTAGTCACTGCTTGGGTGAATTTGATGGACTTGATTCTCTTGCACCTAAACTACTTGTGATTTTGATGTATGCTTATTGCAACAAAAATGATTCTGAAACTGATAGATATAATTAAAAGATAGGTGAGTTAGTATAGTTGACCACATCTATGTATGCTAACTTGTTTCCCTAAAAAGAGAAAGATATGTTACTATAGATATCATAAATATATTTATTTATCTAAAAGAATCCGATATTAAAAAATCACCAATTTGATTTAAAAAATGTATCTTAGTATTTATAAATTTTTAAAAATGTTTATTTGAAAATCATCAAAGATAAAAAGCATTATTTTATGTTACTTTATAAAAATTGATTTAAAGAAAGTACTAAAATAAGCAAGAATGTGATGTCTATGATAAAAATGAGTATAGTAAAAATTTAATTGCATTCATCAAATTTCTATCAAAGACTACAAAAGTAAGTCAAGGCTTTTTAAAATATTAGTGATATATGAATTTATAGAGTACTCCCAAATACATAAGAACCACTCTATTATTTTCTTTATTTATAAATAATTTTATTTAACTTTTTAACTATTTAAATATTTTGTTACTTAATAGAAAACAACATTTTTACCTCATTCTCAATATGAATAGTTGACAATAAAATTCCACAAAGAATTTAAATTTTGGTAATAAGAATTACAACACTACATTTAACCGTCACATTATGTCAATATCCATAATTAATTAATTTTTTTAATTTTATTTTTCTTTTATTTATTTATTTTTAAAGTATAATATTTTACATTTATATGTAATTTATTGATTTATTTATGAAATACTAAAATCTATTTTTAATTAAAATATATTTAAAATATCTAAAATGTTAGATCTTACTTTATTTTTAGATCTTTGTGATATGTGAAATATAAATCTACAAGATAAGTTAACTTACACATACATAAAGTTCAATTTCATGGGCATGATGATCAAAGATTTAGACAAAATTTTAAATCTAATAGTTTACATAAAATTTTATTATCTAAAGGGCATCGTTTATGATGTCAACAATATGATTTTTATTATTATTTATCTTAGGTCTTTATTATTATTATTTAATTATTTCTTTTAGATAAATTAAGTTGAAAATATTTATTTTTAATAATAAAAATGGTGCACTTGTTAGTACTTGTCGATAGGCTAGCAAGTACTATTGCAATCAGTTTTGTATTTCCTAGTTTAACTAGTGATTAAAACAATGTCTTTCGAGCAATCAAAAACTACTATATTTATTATTGTATTATATATTTTATACTTTGTATAGTTAAAATTTTAAATTTTTAACTTTATCATATATAAATATTATTTATTAAAAATTTTATTGGCTAAATCATTTGAAGTGTTATACACTAAATTTATGGAATGCAGTTCTTTTGCTTTCCGTGCATTAAAAAATGTTTTAAAATATAATTATTATTAATAAATATTTATTTTAATATAAATTATTTTACATATTTTTTATTATAGATAATAAAATTTTAGAAATTTATATTTAATAATTATATTTTTTATTTTTACAATTATGAGTTGAAATAAAACTTTGAAATAAACTATGATTTATTTAATTAATTAATAGTATATAATAAAAAAATTAAAACTATTTTTAAAGTAAGATGTCAATTGTTAAATTCAAAACATAATAAAAATTTAAAAACTAAATCACACTAGAATGTTAATTCTATTATAAATTATTTAATATATAATATTATACTTATTAATAATATTATTATATAAATATAACTATTATAAAATCTTAATTTTGTACATATATATATTACATTATTAATTATTCAATATATAAATATAAATTATGATTATGATTTTATTGTAAATTATAATTATAATTAATCACAAAATTAAAGGCAAGTACTTGGCCACTAAGTGGCACTTGTTTATTCTATTGTGTATGTGATGTAAAAATATACACACAATTGAAAGATAGGTGAGTTATAGCTGGCCACATCTATGTATGCTAACTTATTTTCCAAATATATTTATTTATCTAAAAGAATCTGATATTAAAAACTCACCAATTTGATTTTAAAAAAGGCATCTTAGTATTTATAAATCTTTAAAAAGGTTTATCTAGAAATCATCAAAGACAAAAGTATTATTTTATGTTGCTTTATAAAAATTGATTGAAAATGAGTACTAAAATAAGCAAGAATGTGATGTCTATGATAACAACGAGTATAGTAAAAATTTAATTACATTCATCAAGTTTATATCAAAGACTACAAAAGTAAGTCAAGGCTTTTCAAAATTTTATTGATATATGAATTTATAGACTACACCCAAATACATAAAAACCACTCCATTATTTTATCTATTTATAAATTATTTTATTTAACTATATAAATATTTTATTACTTAAGAAAATAACATTTTTACCTCATTCTCAATATGAACAGTTGACAATAAAACTCCACAAAAAATTTGAACTTTGGTAATAAGAATTACAACACTATATTTAACCATCACACTATGTCAATATCTACAATTTTAATTTATTTTATTATTTTATATTTCTTTTATTTATTTATTTTTAAAGTATAATATTATACATTTATGTGTAATTTGTTACTTTATTTATGAAATATTTAAATCTATTTTTTTTTAATTAACTATAAGGATATCAAAAATCAAAAAATAACATCAAGAGTACGATGGGAGAGGCCCAGCCTCAACCACACAAGTTCACGGAGAGTTAATTACATAGCAAAAGGATGAACATATTAAGATAGAATATCATTATTATCATCCACCCAGGTGGTCCATCCCCCAGGGCCCTCCATCCAGATGATATTTTTCTTGTCCTGGATTTGAGACAACATGGAAATTTGTTGATCGGTAGCATTCTTGTTATGATTGACTTCCTTGATGAGCTTTTTCAGTGTTTCTTCAAAGTTGGTGAAGTTGTCCATGTGGGTTCTCCCGTCATATCCGTCCTTAAGCTCGTAAACAAACATGGTAGCATGCCCAGCTTGAAGGAATCTTCTAAGTTTCTTTTTATCCAGCGTCATGTTCATGTTAACCTGGGAGGAGATTTTTAAATATGTGAGTTTACGAAAAAACTCAGTAAGGGATCTGGGGGAGTCTTGATACCTTTCTTCATTCCTGCATTTCCAGATCTACCAAAGAATGTTAGAGGATAACATGTTCTAGAAAATATTCATGTCATTTTTAACACCATCAATATGACCAGTAACAATTTCAAAGATACTAACAAATATAGGATAGTTAATACCAAACATACACCAAATACTTTTGGCAAAAGAACAGTCAAGTAAAATATGTCTACTAGTTTCCTGAAGTCCACAAAATCTACAGACGACATCCTGATCTTTTCTGAAAGGCAATCTGTCAAGAAGCAACAACCATCTGAAACGTTTAATTTTAGGTTCAATATGAGCCTTCCAAAGTCTATCAAGATACTTTTTCCATAATTATCATCAAGATTAGAATACTAGAGTCTGTTAATATGCCCAGTAATATCATTTTTAGCAGCAATAATATTGTAGATGCTTTTAGCTTTAAGTTTTTCCACAATAGTACCATCCGGCCATTTCATTTTCAAAAATCTGTGAGAGTCAACATGACAAGTATTAGGTAGATCTTTGCAAGCTTTGACAATCATGTTATAAGTTTTCTTTTGGGAAGGAGGGATATTATACTTGGAGCTTATGTCCTCCCAGCTAATAATCCTATCATCCTCGAAGAGACATATGAATTGAGAGATACCCAAATTATTCCAAAACTTGGCAGAGTAACCTTGGGAGAGGGCAAGAGGTTTTCTAGCAAGGTGCAAATTCCACTAAATAGAGCTTTCACCATAGAGGTGTTTATTATCAAAGAAGGTTCTATTAGGAATGAACTTTTTAACATGTTCCCAAGCTTTCCAAATAGTTTTAAAGACTGAGGAACCTTGAACAAGAACAGGAAAGTCACCCTCAATGATATTGCAAAAGGAGATGCTTTTCCAAGTTCTAGCCTTTTTAGGTATTCCTCTTTCAATATTGCATCTACTAAGGACCTTCCAAGGTTCATCACCTTCCAAAGAGTGAAAGATCCATTTGGAGGCTAAGGCAGTCCCTTGAGTTTTAAGATCTTTTAGGCCCAGTCCCCCAAGGAGCTTGTCAGTGTGACACTAGTCCCATTTGACAGCATGATGCTTCTTGTTACCTTTACCATCAAACCAAAGAAAGTTCCTGATGGCCTTCTAAATCTCAAAAACTTGATAATTGTTAAACATCCAAGCAGAGGAATAGTACACACTGTAGGAAGAGAGGATTTTTTGACAAACTTGGACTTTGCCAACAAGCGAGAGGGATATGTTATGCCACTTATTAAGTTTGTTAAAGATCTTATCCTTAATCCAAAGCCACATGTCCTTTAGGGAGGGTTCGATGGAAAAGAGGATACCCAGGTGACGCACAATTTTTTGAGGCCCTCCCCAAAGGAAGCCATTTTTATTTAACCAGAGAGGGGGTTGATCAGACCATCCGAGGCAAATAGACTTGGTTTGGGAGATACGGGAACTAGAGATGGAGTAGAAGGTGTTAAGCTTAGTTTGAAGAGCATCAAAGTTAGACTCATTGAATTCAAAAAATAAGGAGGTATCATCAACAAATTGGCAGTTAATAAGATTAGTATTGTTGGGGAGAGATATACCTTCGACGGCGGGGGAGAGGGAGTTATCCTTCAAGATGTAGGATAAAGCATCAGAGGTGATGACAAAAAGGGTAGGGGCCAATGGACAGCCTTGTCTAATGGATCTCCCAAGAGGAAAAGGTTCAGAGAGGGATCCATTGACCTCTACCTGAGCCGAGGCATCTCTAAGAAGGATCTTGAAAAAATTACAGAACAGGCGGGGAAACCCAAACGCTTCTAGCATCATAATGATGAAGTCCCATTCAATACGGTCATAAACCTTCTCAAAATCAAGGAGCAACATAGCAGAGTTCTGGTTGGAATGATTGGACCAATCCATGGCTTCCCAGCTAGTGATCAAATTCTCAAGAATATACCTACCTTTTATGAAGCCAGTTTGAGTGGAATTCACAAATTTGGGAAGGATAGATTCAAGTCTCAAGGCCAAAATCTTGGCAAGGATTTTATAGGAGACATTAAGAAGGGTAATTGGCTTCCAATTCTTTAGGAGGGCTTTGTCACCATCCTTACGGATAAGTTTGATAATGCCTCTGTTAATGAGGCATCCCAGGGTACCTTTGTCATAGGCATCAGAGTATAAGTCATAAAGATCCTTGCAAATCCAATCCAAGTTAGCTTTATAGAATTCACTAGATAGACCATCAGGGCCTGGGGCCTTATCATTCTTCATGGATTTAATAGCCTTCTCAATTTCATCAATCGAGATATTTTTATTAAGTAAATCACCATCATGCCTAGATATTCTACTGGGGATAAGGTTTTTATAGTCCTATCTGAGAGTCTTAGCTTCCATAGAGTCCTCTAAAGTAAAGAGATTACTATAAAAGTTAACAAAAGATTCTTTTATACTATTTTCCTTAGTGACCTCTTTGTTGTCCAAAAGGATTCTATCAATAGACTCATTAGCTTGTTTTTGCTTAAGCAGATTAAAGAAAAAATTTGATCCCCTGTCACCATTTTGGATCCAATGAGCACGAGATCTGATCTTGGCACCTTTGATTTTGACTTGTTGGTGTTGTCTGAGATTGTTCCGAGCATGAGCAACTTGAGAGAAAAAAGTCAAGTTTTGGGGATCAATTTGGATGTTACATTCAGCAAGGTGAAGTTTAGCCGAGAGAATTTTTTCAAAGTATCTATAGTCCTTAGCTTTCTTTTGGCCAATGGTTTTAAGTAAATTATGCCAAGTGGAGATGTTCTAGTTCCATAGGTCAATGGGAGAGAGAGAGAGAGAGAGAGAGAGAGAGAGAGAGAGAGAAGAGATTCTTATGGTTAATAATTATGATAAGTTGAATGGCAGCAAGCACATCTTCATCAAGAAGGAGGGAATTGTTAAGGATAAATCTCAGATTTGAAACCTTCTGGATAGTGGGGGAATCATTAAATCTAATACGGACTAATATGGGGTGATGGTCAAAAAGCAAAGTGGGCATAATTGTAACCATATTCCCAAGGTCATCAGGGAGGAAGGAAAAGGAGTTTTTATTAGCATAAAATCTATCAAGTCTAGCATAGATCTTGGAGGGGTTTTGTTGAAAGTTGCACCAGGTGTGCCAAAGGTCCTTGTGATCATTGAAATTACCAATAAGCGGGTCAAACAGAAGTTTAGAACATTTCATTCTATTCCAATGGAGTTTTTCCTAGTCCTTCCAAACGAAAGGGAGACCCCCATCTTTTTCATCCTGATATTCTATCATATTAAAATCACCCCCAAAGATCCAGGGGATATTGGGAAGGGAGGAGAGCCAGTCCCAGAGATTCATTTGTTCTTTATAATCATTGGATGCATATATGGAGCATAGACCAAAGGAAAATGAGTTACATGACAAGGTTTCCCAAACAGCTCTATTGCAAGGAGACACCCCTTTGTCAATAATGTAAGGAGCCCATTTAGGACCAATAAGAAAACCCACACCCCCTTTACCTCTACTATGATTGGAATGCAGCTTAATCGCATCCTTCCTGATAAAATTCAAATTTCTTTCAAGAACAAACTCAGTGGATTTTAGCTCTTGCATCATAAGACAATCCATATGCTTAATAGAATCTAAAAACACTTAACAACATGCTTCCTATTCGAGGATTCAAGGACCCTAATATTCTAGGAAACACAATTCATGGAGAACCGTTTGAAAGGGGAGAATGCTTAGAGTCCGTAGACCCGTCATTATCAAGATTAACAAAGGAAGACCAACTGTTCTTTTCGCTAGTATTTTTATTTTTGGACCTAAGAGGTCGGCCTCTTTTTTTCTTACTGAGGAAAGGTAGACTTGTCATCAAGCCCTTCATCGTCAGAACCTGATTGCATCAAAACTTCCATGTCTTCAGTAATGGATGGAGGGATGAAGGATGCAGGGATCACTAGATGTTGATTAGAAGAGGTGGCAGGTATAACTTCAAGAGTAAATTCATCATCAATTTCCTTGAAGACTTTCGAGGGGAAGCTAAGAGTTAAATTTTTATCGATTTTATTAGCAGCAAGTTTGATTTTCGACAGGCAGGAGGAGGATTCCAAAGCCGGCATAATGGCTAGCAGAGCAGTCAGGGGAGGAACCCTAGGCTCAGATTTGTAGGGAGGAGGAGCATTTTTCCTTCTTCACTTTTTCTTACCTACGGTTTGAAAGCCATCAAGATTTTCCAAGGGTGCCAGATGAAGGTCGGACTGAGAAGCGAAAAGTGGTTGGGTGGATAAAGTAACGGCCTGAGAAACAGCAACAGAAGCAAAACTTTCTATCGAAGTTGAAGGAGCAAAGGGAGGAGCTTGGGGAAGAGGGGTAGGGCCAGCGGAGGGAGCAGGAGGAGAATCTTTAGGGGGAAATTTCTACAAGAGGATAGGGAAATCTTTTCTAAGATGACCCTCATTTTTGTAAAGGAAACAGGCATTGAGCCCTCCCAAGACTTCAACAGGGCAAGAGAAGGACTCATCACTAAGGTTAATATCTAATGTAGCAGGAATTTCCATACCAAGTTGAAGCGCAATCAAGGCTCTGGCATTCATGTGAGGCACTAATTTGGTAGTATTGTCCATTCTTATGAGTTTCCCCAAAGGTTCAAGAAGATGTGGAAGGAAACGCCAAAGGAAGGGCAGAATATTCTTGACAATAATCCAGCAAGGGGTCGAAAGCGTGAGAATTTCATCATGAATGGCTTCCGAGGTCTAGGCTAGGGCACGGAATGAAGAAGTCCCAACCATCCAAAATTGTTTCTTAAGCACAGCTTACTAAGCTTCCAAACTATTAAAAAAGATAAAAAATAAACTAGTTTGTATCTACCTGCAAAATGAGATATGGTAACCTAACTTCAAATTCCAGTAATTGTGAAACCAATCATCAAGAAACTTTTCAGGAGGGCATTTTTCAATATCAACAGCAGCGAAAAAAATAGCAAAGTCCTTTAATCTATTATTTTCCTTAACGATTTCATTGGCCATATCTGAATTTGGTGAAATGGAGAAAGATTGCAGGACATTCCCAGAAACCTTACCGAATCGATCCACTCCATTATTGAGTTGAAATCTAGCCCCAGCTCCAATGCTAAATGCAGAGATGGCTTCAGAAAATGATTTAGGTTTCGAGGCCGAAGGGTTAGGTTTATGAGAAAGGTTAGGATCATGCTCCAATGGAGCCCTAGTGGGATGAGAGGCCGTAGGTATGGCCTCTGCCAAAGGGCAAGGCTCAGTCATGAGGAATAAAAGCAAAGTAAGGAAAGAGCACACCTAGCATAAGGAAGCGGTGCGGCCATCGGAGAAAGGAAAAAGTAGCGAACACCGGAGACCGGTCAAATCATGCTACGCCACAAAATCGCTGAGAAAATGTAGAGCTCTCCACCTTCATATGTAATACATCTCATTTAAATCTATTTTCAATTAAAATATCTAAAATGTCACAATTACTTTATTTTTAGATTTTTGTGATATGTGAAACTTTAATCTACATGATAAGTTAACTTACACATACACAAAGTACAATTACATGGGCTTGACGATCAAAGATTTAGACAAAAATTTAAATCTAATAGTTTACATAAAATTTGGTCATCATTTATGATGTCAACCATAGAATTTTCTTTCATTGATCAATAGGTATACACATTTAATTTATTTGTGTATTTCTCGCATTTGTTACATTCTTATTAGTACTTGCTAATAGGCTAAGTAAGTACTATTGCATCATTTTTTGGATTGTTAGCTTTAATTAGTGATTAAATGAATTTATTTGGACCAATCTCCATCAATTAAATTTAAGTATATTTCTCATTGTGTAAATTTTTTAATATTTTCTATAGTTGACATGCACATTTTTTAAGTTAATAAATTGATAAAATTATTTATTGATGATATGATTGGTTGAAATAAATTGAGGCTTATACACAAAATTTCCAAAATATAAAAAGACAACGATTTTAATTCCACATTTTCAGCTATATTGCATAAATTTAGGAGCTGCTTTTCCACATAATCTTGAACAAAATTACCAAATAAATCAGTTATTTTTTTATTTTATTCTGACTTGGATTTTTAAGAAGATGCATTTTATATCTAACTGCAATTCCATGCTGGGGATGTCACATCATTTTTTTAAATTAAAATAAATTGCAATGTATTAGTGTCTATTTACATTTCTAAATAAATTATATCACTTCAAATTTATAATTTCATTTTCATACTAGGTGATAGACTACAATCAATTTATCCAAACTATTGTTCTATTGTTAACACTAGAATTAAACTAATGTTCTATATTTTTTTATTTTATTACAATATTAACGGCAAGTACTAGCCACTAGTGGCACTTGTTATCAATTCTTCTAGTCTTATTTATCTTAGGTCTTTATTATTATTTAATTATTTCTTTTAGATAAATTAAGTTAAAAATATTTATTTTTAATAATAAAAATGGTGAACTCAACTTTTCTACCATCCTTACAATTTCACTCTTAGGTTACCTTTCATTTTACATATGATTGGAGTTATATATCTTTACGTTTTATTTTTTCAATTTCACATTAGATTTGAATTTACCATGAATCATTCTTTGTGTTAAATGATAATGATTCTTTTTCTTCTCTCATTATGGAATTGTAGCTAATTTTTGTATTTCTATATTGATTATGTTAGAGTAATAGATATATTTGACTTTATAATTAAATCATTTCGGTTTGATTACTTAAGTCCTCTATTATTCTTTTTCACTTAAGCTATCCCTTTTAGGTGCATAATAATTAATATTTCTATTAATTATTATTGCACAACCTAGCTTTTTGGGCTTTAGGGTTTCTATCCTTATAAGCCATTTTTGTAATTATTTCTTTCATTCTCTCTTAATACATTTTGAACTCTGACATTTTTTAGCACAAGAGGGTTTTGCTTTTTCCATATTTTTGCTTCATTCTTTGTGACAGGTTTATTGCATGCAGCTAGATCTTGGAGTTGAATTTGATATTTCATCAATTTCTACATGGTATCAGAGCTATTCTGCTGCAGCTTGTTTGAAGTTTGTTGAAGCTATGGATCAAGCCCTTTCTTTCTGGGGTCTTTTGTTATGTGTTATATTGGATCTAGGGGGTTGCTATTTTTTAGAGCACTTTGGACAAAACCGACCTCATAGTTGCATCCAAAAGGCCCAAAAACCCTTATTTCCATATAAAATTTGACCTATTTGGCCTCCGAGGCATCTGAGAGAAAAAAAATTAGCCTATTAGGGTCGTACGGGCATGATTTTTGAGAAAAAAAAATTTAAAAGGTGTTTTTTTGCATTTTTTGGGCACTCACGAGAGCGCCGCCAGCACGCCACCCGCGCACCACCCGACACCACCACCGCCCGCGGCCTCCACGCCACTAGCAACCACCACCCGCCGCCCACCGCCCCACCCGGCCGCCGCCCCAACTCAGCCTAGCCACCACCTGCCTGCTACCTGTGACGTCACTTGCCAACATATTTTTTCGGCACCAAAAATTTTTTCGGTAGTTTTTAAATTTTTTTCAACAACTATAATTTTTTCAGTGATGACATCATGTTGACATCAACGACGGGCCCGTGACAGTCAAACAGCCGTCAATTTATTTGTTGTCACTAGTTTTTTCCAGAGAGCTTGTATTTTGGGGGTACTTGGGTTTTTTTCTCCTACAGGGCTCATACAGACTCAAAAATTGACATATGATATACCGTCGAAAAGGTCTTTCTGAGCCGGACGTGATGGTGCTAGTTTGATTTTTTGATTTGACCATTTATTCTCTCATTTTTGGCATCAAAGTCGAGGCTTTTATTTTCCTCCTCTGCATCTGGAGTCCAGGTTTTCTCCTCATTTTTTGTGCTTTCAATTATTTGTTATACGAGGCTTTGATTTATACATTATGGGGGGGTGTTTTTCCTTTCTATAATTTACTTCAGAAAAGACCCTTCTACTTATGTCTTCTTCTTCTCTCAATGTCAAATCCCTCTGTGGCCCGGCTGACACTGCATAATTATCATACCTGGAAAGCACACATGACCAGGCTTCTTATGTCACGTGGCTTATGGTCATATCTGGATGAGAATCAACCTGTCCTACAATGTCCCTTTGATATTCTTCAGCACAGAAACAAAATGGATGAAGCCATGGGTTTGATTGCACTGAACATCTCCGACAGTCTCATGTTTTAGCTGGAAGGTTTGACCACTCCTAGGGCAATTTGGGGCAATTTTTCAACCTTGTTTGGTACAGTGAACGAATTCCAAAAGCTTCAACTTGATGCAGAGTTGACCTCTTTGACTCCTTCTGATTTCCCCACTATAGAGGACTTCTTGATGAAGTTCAAGTCTCTGCATACAGTTTTGCAGGGATGTGGGAAAATCAAGACAGATGATAAGTGTATCTATCTGATACTCTCAAAGTTGCGAGGACAGTATCAGATCTTTTCTTCCACTTTCTACTCCACCATGGATGCTTTGGGTACTAGACATGTTATGCCCTTTTTTGAGACTTTCTGTGACAGGTTGACTCATGAGCAATCCAAGATCACTCAAATGGATTCACTTGCAGGTTCACAGTCATAGGAACTGCTTGCCAAGACACCTCAGGATTCTCAAAAATAGAAGCCGAAGCAGATATCTGATTCCTCTTCTCCACACTCTACTGGCCCACCATCTTCTTCTAAGAAGGAGAAATAGAAGACTGAGAGCCCTACATGTTCCTATTGTCAGAAGGGAACACATGATGAGTCACTTTTCTATCAGAAGAAGTTTGATGGTTATGAGAAATAGATAGCGGATTTGCAAGCTCTTCTTCAGAAGAGCAATCTTTCCTCTCCATCCTTCACAGGGGTCTGCTTATCAGTCTTCCTCTATCTATTCTACAGTTGGATAGGATCTTGGAAAGGGTCATGCATTACGGGCTTCTGTTGCATCCCCTTCACAGGTCCCTTGGATACTAGATTCAGGTGCTTCTCACCATATGGCATCTTCTCAGGAGATCTTCTCTTCTTTTGAAGATTCTCCTATTCCCCATATTATCATTGGGAATAACACTGTTATGATAGTCTGTGGGAAAGGCACTGTATGCATTTAGGATGGCACATTCAATGATGTGTTGTATGTTCCATCTTTGTCTGCAAACCTTCTCTCATTTTATCAGATTACTCATAGTGGGTCAGGGAAGACAGTTGAGTTCACTCCAGATTCAGTTTTCATCTGGGATAGTATGACAGGAGGTATTGTTGCTACAAGGATAGTTGATCATTCCACCCATCTCTACTCCTTTTCACACTTTGGTCCACCTTTTCCAAAGCACGACTCTCCTCCTTTGAGAGAGCATCATGTGGTACAGTCAGGTCACTTGAACCTCTGTGTGGTTCCTGAGACTACTGTTGTGACTTCCATGCCACCTCCTATTGAGCTCTTTTCTGTTCAGCAGGGTTCTTCTTCAGCACTGCCTGATCCTCCAGCTCCATTCATCGAGCCACCAGGTGTAGTTGTTGAGGATTCTACAGAGGACATTCATCTCCTCTTTGATGACAGTGTCAACACGCCTGTCATACCACTTACATTGGGGATTCCCTTTCAGGATCCCCATGTCTACTCCTTTGAGCATCAACTCGGCCTTCCAGTGACACCTCATCTTTCGAGGTTCCCTCTACAGTGTCCACTAACTTTCACTCCTCTGCATTGGAGTCACAGTGGTTTGTTCATTGATCCAAGGGTTCTTTCATTTCGAGGGGGCTTTGGAGCCTCGACCCTCTCTCACAGGGGGGTTGGCAGCACGCATTGTACTTATGGCTTTGAGAGAGTCTCTTGAAGTCATTCTTTTTGTCTTTTCTTGCTTTTACATCTCTTTTTGGAGAGGATTTTTTCCCCCTCGATTTTCTCCTTTACTCCGGTTTATAGAGATTTCCTTGTATTGGGTACCTGATTAGGCCTTGTTGCCGGGACCCTTTTTTTTTTTTGCTTTCTTAGCTGTGCTAGGTTAGCTTCCTCCTGAGCTACGCTTAAGGGGAGGTGTTAGAGTAATAGATATATTTGACTTTATAATTAAATCATTTCGGTTTAATTACTTAAGTCCTCTATTATTCTTTTTCACTTAAGCTATCTCTTTTAGGTGCATAATAATTAATATTTCTATTAATTATTATTGCACAACCTAGCTTTTTGGGATTTAGTGTTTCTATCCTTATAAGCCACTTTTGTAATTATTTCTTTCATTCTCTCTTAATAAATTTTGAGCTCTGACATTTTTGAGCACAAGAGGGTTTTGCTTTTTCCATATTTTTGCTTCATTCTTTGTGACAAGTTTATTGCATGCAGCTAGATCTTGGAGTTGAATCTGATATTTCATCAGTTTCTACAGATTCTTCATATGATATCTTGTCTACGGTTCCTTGTCTTGCATTTGATTTTATAATGTATATATGTTTTGAAACCTTGGCTAGAATGTGTGTTATAATGCTAACACATGAATGTGTTTTGATGAATATGCTTATGAAATATTACATCCCTATATATCTATGCATGATTCTATGTTTTAGCATACCTCGCTATGTTATTCCATTTTAAATCTTACTTCTATCATCACATATGGCCTAGAGTGATGTACACTAAATTGCTCCTTTATTTCATCTTCTATTAGATATGTCATTAAGTGCCTTAGAAGCCATCCATATTGTTTTGTGATATTTTTTTGTCTCTCCCTCCTTCCACAATGTTTACCTTTGAGAACTCTTCCTATATTTCATGATGATTTTATTTATTTGTCCTCTTCTCCTACTATTCATATGACATGTGTATTCTCATTTCCTACCTATCACATTGATCCATCTCCTCCCAGATATATATCTTCTTTCAATTCCCTCCTAACTCCATAGAATCATCATATAGTTGATCATACATGTCAACAAATGGCTAGGAGCCATAATTTTACATCTTGTCAACCAATTTTACCATACACTAATATAATTTTACCAATTATTCCTAAGTAGATAGAATTCTTTATGATGTACATTTCACTTGAAGTGGGCAGCAAATATATAAGGTTACCATTTCATCTTTCTTACCCATTTTATAAATAAGAGTATTAGTTTATTTCCCTTTCTTTTTGTGTCATCTCTAGAAAACTTGATCGATAAAAGTACAAAGGTTCTCGACATGACTCTTATTCACTAGATCCTCATGATCCTAATTATGAATTATATGAAGTCCATAATCCAATTCACAAAATACTTGGTGGTAAAGCCTCTCTTAAGGAGAGTAAATCTAGGATTGTGGAGTAAATTGGTACTTCTTATGTTGATTATTTGATCACATATCATAATTCTCAAGCTGTGAGTAAGGAAGGAATGATGTCTAGTGATGTTTTAGGTGAATGTGATCATTTAACTCTAGATTTATACTTAGACCTAGATTTTAAAGCCTCTAAGGAGAATTTAACCCCAAAGAGGAAGAGAAAGTACATGGAGGATACCCTTAAGCCTAGCTTAGATAACAAGACAAAGGGGAACAAATTATTTGGTTAGAATCTGAGACTAAGAATGAGAGGTTTACTAAAGAGTGTAGGCAGAAAGATGTTGATGAAGGCATGGAAAACTTTATGGAAGAAGACAATGAATTTGATGAAAGAAACATAAAAAATGGGAAATCAACTACTGTAAAACCTATAATTGGGTCACTTCCCAAGGATTCCAAATACCACCCTTGAAATACCTAGGTAATTTATTATCCTTATTGCTAAAGCCTCTTGTAGAGAGGAGCTATTTATTGTTATTGATACTATTACGAAGGTGGTTTCTTCCCTACACGTCAATGCTCAAATGGTTTTATGTGTATATTTATAGAATTAAAATTAGGCTATAAATTTTGCAAAAGATAATGGAGGCTCAAAATTATCTTTTAAGCGAGGATGATGAGAATATTTTCACAAGGTTGGGAGGTTATCCCTAAGATGGATAGGATTGAAAAATACCTATCCAATATTAAAAATAAACTAGAGACATGGAGATGAGGTGTTAACGAAAGGTCACTTCTATGGAAGATGAATTGATAGTCATAAAGGAAAACCTTGAGTGTATGTTTTGTAGATCAAAAAATACATATTGAAAAACAATGCATCTAATACTAAAATTCCCATTGATAAGTGTAAGGAACTCCATGAGAGTCGTTTATAGGACATTAACAAATCTACCCTAGAAAACAAAAGTGTTGGAATGTATCCAACATATCCCCTTAGGATCCATAATAAGGTTTAATAGCCTCATGTGAGATCCCTATCTAGGATGGTAGTGGTTTCTTAAATAGGTGCACCTTTGGGGGGGAAAGGCCAACTCAACTCCAACTGTTGGTATCGGAGTGGGGTTGCAAGTTCAAACCCCCTTGGTTATTGTTGAGAGAGATTATTGGAACGTGTTTGATAAATCCCCTCAAGAATCATGACATGGTTTAATAGCCTCCTATATAATCCTTTACTAGGATGGTAACATTTTCTTGAACAAGTGCGCCTTTTGAAAAATTGGTCGGTTCAACTCCTAATATAAAGTGGACAACTCAACTCCTAATAAAAAATATTAAAATATTTTAGATCCAATTGTGTAAGCTTTTTTTATTGACATTTCAAATCACTTTCATTAATATTTCATTATGATGTGGACTGAAATAATATCTGAATTGCAAACTTAGATTTATAAATAGGTTGCAATGGTGGGTAAGTGAAGACAAGGTACAAAAATGAGGTTTATGAAAAATAGGGAATTGAGAAAAAGGAAAAATAAATTTGTTCTATCAATTCTCTTTAATAAAAGTAATAATTAATAGGCGAAAAATTTCCTCTTTTCTTATCTAGTATTGCAACCATTTATGAAACCAAATTTGCAATCCAACTCTCATTTTACCCCCATCCTATGATGGATCATTGAGTTTGATTTGAAATATCAATGCAAAAAAGGTACCTAATTGAATCCATGCACTCTTATGAACTTATCAATATTGTCAAATAATTAAGAAATATGCTATTTTGATTCATATTCTAACTAGTTGAACTACACCTACATTACCACCAAAAGTGCCCTCAATTTTATCTGTACCTCATATTGATCTTAAGGAGGATTGGTGTTCTTCCAATTTTACAATTTCTACTTCTAAGGAATATAAAAATTATTGATAAAGAATATATAATTCCTCATTTGTATATGAGTCCTAAATATAGTTTATCACCTACTTTTCTTTGCTAGGATGTTCATATACATTTGAGTTTTCTTATGCATGGATACAATTTTACTTCTAAATTTGTTTATGGTTTACCTTCTTTTCAATTAGATCATAAAAATGGTAAATATTTTTCAATCCTATAGAATCTTGGTTATGTTGGAATAGGTTTGAGATTAAAGGACAAAGTCATGCAATCCAATAGATTAAACTATTGCAACAACATAAAACTAAAAATGGAGAAAATAAAGAGTTACATTTGGGAAAGAGTGTACATTTTATCACCATGTTAAAATGTCTTATGAAATTCTTGCACTAAAGTGACTATTATAATGCTCTTAGGGAGATTAGTGAAAATAATGTGGAGATGAGAGCACTAAGAAAATTCTCTAAGACAATTTCCTAGAGAGAGTTGTGACAAAATGAGGAGAGATATTTTTGATAAAGTTGGGTGTACTCCTTTCTTCATAACAGTAAAGGGCTTTAAGGGTCATTTGACATCTAATTTTGTTAATTTGCGGGAGCAAAGGGAAGTAACTATTGGAAGGGTATATTTTACTATTACTTCTTAGATGATTGCATAGGCGATAAGTCTTAAGTGCAAAGGTCCAAACTTCCAAAAAGGAGAAAGATAAATACCATTAAGAGTCTCTTTTTAAAGACGGTGAGAAGGCTGAGAGATTTCAGAATGAGTTCAACTAAGAAAACCTTATTGCACCTTGGGGTCTAGAGAGTCTCCATGTAATAAAATTTCACTCTTGAAGGTCATTTTAATACTGCACACATGATTATCACTTTCCAATTTTGAATCACATTAAGCATGGTGCGAAGATAAACCTTCCCTTCTACTTATTGTCCTCCATTCAGAAGTACATTGAAGATGGAGTTTGTCCCCTTTTCATTCAAGATTCATTATGGCTATTTAAAAGTTCAATCTTATTGCTCCTAATATTTTTACTGAGATTAGTATTGTTAAGGTTAAGTTTATTGAGAATAAGTATCCCAATAAAACCCTTCCTCTTCTTAAAGGAAACCCCAGTTCTAAAGGTAAGGCCACTACTATGGGAAGGAAAGGAAACAATTCTTAAAAAGGTGTCACAATAATTTGTAGTAGTATTCAATGTACTTAGTATCTCTTAGAAGATCTATTGACTATTACCCTAGAAAGAAGAATAACCTGGATACTTCCCCATACCCTTGTGACAAAAATAAGAAGAAGAAATTAGGAAATAATTGTCCCTCCACACCTATTTTTATAGAAGAGATGATCAACATGTTAGATACAAAAGGTGATTTTAAAAGGAGCAAGGACTTGGGTAAGAGTAGTTCTAAACAAATAGGAGGAAGAAGATAATGTTGACTTGGTGGTCAGCACCTCCTTGGAGATTCGTGACATGGCTTAACCGCCTCCTGTGGATCGGGTTAAATCTGGCATTTGTATTGGGCATTGATAGTTCAAGCTTTTGGTGCAACGGCAAATGATTCCAACAATTAGTATCAAAGCCTTGGGTCACGGGTTCGAGTCTCCCTTTAGCGGGTGTTGAAGGATCAGTCGGTGCTGAGGGGGAGATTGTTGACTTGGTGCTCAGCACCTCCTTGGAGATTCGTGACATGGCTTAACCGCCTCCTATGGATCGGATTAAATCTGGCATTTGTATCGGGCATTGATAGTTCAAACTTTTGGTGCAATGGCAAATGATTCCAACAGATAAGCTATATTAGTGAATGTTGCTTCCATGGTTAAAAATACTAATACAAGGGCAAGGATGTTGTGATAGAAGAGTAGAAGGAAGTCTTAAAAGATGAGGGACTTTTTCCTTAAAATTATGATAGGGTTCAGAGATCTCTTCCACCAATTTGGATAATAAATTACAAGACTCTTTTGAGGAAGACCTTGGATTAGGAGGTGGTTATTCTAAGGTTGGGGAGGAAGGAGAGAAACAAGAAGTTCTAAAGGAGGATGATGGTGATGAAGATAGTGAGGATAATGAGGAAGTCAAGAAAGAAGAGGAGCAACTTTTAGTTACTATGTTTGTAGTGAGGAAGAAGAGCTTCGTAATACAAGTAATGAAGAAGACAATGAAGATAAAGATTATATTATTTTTGTTAGGGTCTTGGTGGAAAATTTGTAAAAATGAATGAAAAAACTAGAGAATAAACTAAAACTATATAATTGTTATGCTAAAGTGAAAAGAATAGTGATGAAACTAGAAATATCATCTCAATGACCAAAGGGATAATGCAAAAGGCTATATGGGGATGATTTTGGGCCATTCAAAAATAAAAAAGTAGAGAAAGAAGTAGGAGAAAGACAAGGAATCTCAAAAGACTGTGGGACAAGAAGGGCCAAAACTTATAGAAAAATAATAGCTAGGAGTTGCTTGACTCCCTTATGAAAATTGGAACCTTATCAAATGAGGTTGTTTCAACCTTACAGTTGGTATTTTCTTTTTTTTTGTTTCTCTATTATGTTGTGTTATTTATGTGTTATGTTTTTTTGTTTCTCTACGAATTTTGTCTGCACATACATTAGTGTGTGTTTTTGGTTTGTTATTAGAATGTGTCACCTTTGTTATTTCTTGTTTTTAATTGTGTCCTTAGTCTTTTGTGCATTTTTTTGGCTGGGCTTATGTACCCCTCTTGTTTTAGTCTAGTCTTGCTTTGATGTCGATGTTGTGAAGTTTTGGGAATAGGTCCCTTTCTCTCCTAGCTAAATTAAAAACATGTTATGCAATAATTAGAATATGATCAATGTATGAGTTGCACTACATGTTATTTATGTGCTATGTTTTGTTGTTTCTCTACTAATTTTGTTTGCACATACATTAGTGTTTGTTTTTGGTTTGTTATTAGAATGTGTGTCACCTTTGTTATTTATAGTTTTTAATTGTGTCCTTAGTCTTTTGTGCATTTTTTTGTCTAGGCTTATGTACCCCTCTTGTTTTAGTCTAGTCTTGCTTTGATGTCGATGTTGTGAAGTTTTGGGAATAGGTCCCTTTCTCTCCTAGCTAAATAAAAAACATGTTATGCAATAATGAGAATATGATCAATGTATGAGTTGCACTAGATGCAATAATCCAATTTGGATATCAAAAATCCAAAACTAGACATGTTGGCATCATTTTTTTGGTACCGTGTTTAAGGGTATTGTTCTAGACCATATAATTACTTTACAAGTTACAAATCAAATGTTTTTTTTCTTATTGTAGTTGTTGATGTTTTTGTAGCTTCAGTCAGATAAGTCTATGAGATAGATTACCAAATTAATAACAAAATTAATCATGAGAATATATGGGTAAAAGCATAATAAGTTGTCACCCTTTTAAAAGGAAGAGGCTAACAACACCAAAATTGAAAGTGTCTGCAGCTAACATGCAGATGTTAGTTGATCAAGAGGCAGAGATTATGAAGTGTATTTAGCCAGTAAGGTGCTATCCTGATGTCTTTTTGTTGTCCTTTGTTTTTATGCCTGTTCTTTTTGTGTTTGGATTCGTGTGTGTGGCTTTTTTTGGTGTTGGTGCACAAGTTTTATTGGAGCTTTAATGCATATCTTGTAATCTTGATGTAAAAGGTTTCGGGTCCTTTCAAAACCTGCTTTTACGTAATCAAAACACCAACACTGAAAAACTTCAAGGGCATAAACTCACATTTCTGTTGAGAATTTGAAGATGATGTAAACTAATGAAATGTGTAAAATAGGATGAATTTTATGCCTATAATTTTTTTAAATTAATTTGAGAAAAAAATCATATTTTTTTTTATTTTTTAGGTCTATTTTTCATATCCTGAAAAATACTACAAATCAAGGAGTTTACTTCCCGTCAAATCATTATAAGTAAAACATTATGTTTCCCTCCAATTTCAGAATATGTTTTAGATAACATGTATATCTAGTGCAGGAAAAAAGAAAGAAGTGTTTTCGATCTATAGTTTACCCATTATAAGTATTCAAAGTCAAACTTACTTGAAATCAACAGTTTTTTTCTCCCGTCACTTTTCCCCTATCAAAACTATGCCAAAAACCAAATAAATTACATATTCTTGAAGAGGACTCTCTCCTCTAGTGTCGTATTTGATTTTTAAAAATTTCTGAATTGATTTAGCATTTTTTTATATTTTCTGAATCAACGTCTTCTCAAAGTTTAATATACCTACATGTAGTTTTTAGCAAATTTGTTTAACGTTTTGTAGTTGAAACAATATAAAATTTATATGTCCAGAATTGTACTTTCGAGATCTAGAAAAGGGTACTTTTAGTATTTTAACATTTTCTATTAAGAATCAGAGAAAGGAACAACATAAGTGCAAAATTGTAGTTTTTTAATGTTTTTGGAGTTTTGGCTGCTAACATGGCATGCCACCTAGGTAGACTTAGCCCAGTTAGACTCAGCTGAGTCTGACTGGGCTGAGTCCCCCTAGGGGTCAGTCCCACAAGAACAACCAAATAGTGTGCAAATGAGGGGGTTGGGATGTTTTTTTATATTAAAAAAATCATTTAGACTCGATCGAGGACCACTCAGCCAAGTCTACTGGGCCACGTAGACGCCATTCGGTGTCACATGGCACCTACGTGTACTCGGCCTAGTTAGACTCGACCGAGTGATTTGAGTTAGCCTAAAAGGTGACACTTAATTGTGCTTTTACCCATATATATGTGTATGTATATAATAAAGAATGATCATTTATTTTATTAATTATATATATATATATATATATATATATATATATATATATATATATATATATATATATATATATATATATATATATATATATATATATATACTTTATATTATTATTAAACATATTAAATATCAATGAATTAATAAACCGACTGTCCAAAGTGAATCGAGTTGCATGTTATCAGCTTAATAGTCCATTGTTATTAGAGTAAAGGAATTAGTTAATTCATGGAGTCATGTCCACGATGGAACATGACTCCATGTAGAGTCATGCTCCATTGTGGGCATGACTCCACGTACTTTGCCTACAACATATTAATGTGCGCTGAGACCGATGGAGATAATATACAATGATACATAACTTACATAGTCTCAAGTGTATACATCGACATCTTTGATAATTAACACATTCAATAATCCTCTATAGTACAGGTACAATATGTACCTTATAACCTTGCACATAGATTTTCAAAGAGAATAATTTGGAGAATCATTTGTGATTTCCATATACAGTAATTTAGCATAGAAAATTACTATGAGAAAGACAATAAATTGAGATAAAATTTAAAATACTACTTACTAATCTAATCTAGAATTTCAACATGGTATTAGAGCGGGTTTGAAGTATAAGACCAGATCATATTATACAAAGGTAGTCTAATCACCTTAAAGATATTTTTTTTAAATATTACATTCGACAAAATGGTGAATGGAGTTAGACTTGAAGACGGAATTGAAGGTGCTTCAAAATTTCTAGCATGGAAATTCCAGATGATGCTTATGTTAAAAGAACATGAGTTAAACACTATGGTGGAAAATGCAGACCCTGAACCTAGTGGGAAAGATGAAAAGATTAAATGGGAAAAGAACAACACTAAAACAATGAAATTATTGGTGGACGGAGTAAAAGATCACATAGTGGCTATTATCACCAGATTAGATTTAGCTCATGCTATGTTCAAAGCCCTAGAAGACATGTTTGAGATAAACAACACTAGTAGGGCTCTTGCTCTTAAACAACAACTCCATCATATTAAAATGAATCAAGGAGAAACTATCACCTCATATTTTATGAGGATAACGGATTTGAGAAATCAACTCTCCACAATTGGTCATACTTGTGATAGTAAGGAATTAACTATGATACACCTAAATGGACTTCTTGTCTCATGGGAATCATTTATTCAAGGAGTTAGTGCTCGCCCCAAACTTCCTAAATTTGACCGGTTGAAGATAGACTGCATTCAAGAGGAGTCTAGATTAATGACTAGAGGGATCGGTATGAAATCTACCAGTGAAGACATTCAGATTCTAACCTCTCAATCTCACAAAAGAGGGAAGAAGACTAACATCCAAAGGAAAATGGGGAAGGACACAAGTGAAAAACAATCATTCAAGAAAAGGATGGACCTATCTAAAGTGAAATGCTATAGATGTGACAAATATGGTCATCTTGTAGTAAAGTGTTTTGATAGACCTAAGCCCCAAGCTTCCTTCACTGAAGTCAGTAAAATAAGCATGGATATGGATTCAGATAAACTTGTATTTTACTCCACCCTATCTAGTCAAGTTTCAAATAGCCTAAACACATGGATAATAGACAGTGGGGCTTCCCGACACATAACAAGCTTCAGAGAACATCTAGATTCTATAGATGAAAATTCTGATGAAGAAGTAACTATTGGAGATGATACAAATTATCTAGTAAAGGGAATTGGGACCTGCACCATCAACCTCAAAACATGCATCTCACTCCAAATCATAAGTGTACTATGTGTACCTGGAATCAAAAGAAATATAGTCTTTGTTTCAGCACTCGAAGATAAAGGGTACAAAATTACTTTCATAGAAGGGAAAGTACTAGCTTGGCCCAAGAACTCAAACATCAAGAATTCCCATACTATTGGAACAAGGCATGGATACCTCTACAAGCTTTGTACTTCTCCCTCTCAAGCCTTAATGCATGAGTCAACCAATGCAAGTGAAATTTGGCACAAGCGACTAGGACATTTTCATTTTTTGTGGCTTACCCTCTTTAGAGAAGATGGTAACAAGACTACCTAGGCTCAAACTTGAACATGAAGGGACTTGCAAAGGTTGCACATTAGGGAAGAACACCAAAAGCACTTTCACAATAGTGAAAGTAAATCTAAAATTGTACTAGAATTTGTTCGTTCTTATTTATGTGGACCTATGTCTGTTCTCTCCATAGGAGGATTTTTGTATTATATTATCTTTGCGGAATGACTACCCTAGGAACACATGGATATATTTTCTAAAATGTAAAGAGTTTGAAGAAATTCTTATGAAGTTTAAAGAATTTAAGACTCTAGTAGAAAACATATCATAAATCTTTCAAGACTTTTGTAAAAATGTTGGTATTAAGAGGGAGTTCATTGTTCCTTACAACCCTCAACAAAATGGAGTTGAGGAACGAAAGAACAGAACTATTGTTGAGGCTACAAAAGTCATGATGCGTGATCAAAACCTAGAAGCTTATCTTTGGCCTAAAGCTTTTAGTATTGTAGTATACATCCAGAATAGATGCCCACACTCCCATATAGAAAATAAAACCCTTGAAGAAGCATTCACTAGAATTAAACCTAATATAAATCACCTGAGAATATTTGGTTGTCATGTTTACATTTACATTCCTAAAGAGAAAAGATCTAAATTAGAACCCTCTGGGAAGAAGGGAATTCTTGTCAGATATAGTGAAACTTCAAAAGCCTACAAAGTTTACATTCTAGGACAAAGACACATTGAACTAAGCAGAGATGTGATATTTGAAGAAGATATTGCATTTAGAAGATCCAAGGATAAAGATTAAATAAATAATGAAGATCCTCAAAAGGATCTCTCTCATGAGATTCAAAGGGAGACTCAAGGAATCATAGAAGACAATAATTTCACTGAATCCATGGATACCTATGATGAATCTAGAGTAAATAAGAAAAGACCTCTATGTTCTAGGAAGATGATTGAAAAAGCTAGAAAATATGCATCCCCCTGGGAACTTTTAGAGAAAGTAAAAGACCAAATAGATTTTCTAGTTATGTTGCACTCATGAGTGAATTCATAAATTCAGAGCCTTCGAATGTTGAGGAAACTCTTCAACAGCAAACTTGGAAGGATGTCATGATTGGAGAGTATAAATCCATTCTAAAGAATGATGTCTAGGATATTGTACCCAGACCCAAAGACAAATTAGTGGTCTCCTCCGAGTGATTATTTAAAATCAAACATGCAACAGATGGAAGCATTGAAAAACACAAGGTTGGGTTTGTTGCAAGAGGCTTCTCTCAGAAAGAAGGTATTGACTATGAAGAAACATTTTCTCCAGTTGCCAAGTATACCTTAGTTAAGGCTGTAATTACTATTGTTGCAGCTAAAGGATGGAAAATTCATCAAATGGATGTAAAGGTTGTCTTCCTAAATGGTGTGATAGAAGAAGTATACCTAGAGAAACCTAAAGAATTTGTAGTGCATGAGAAATAGACCCATGTTTGCAAATTGAAGAAAGCACTATATGGTCTCAAATAGGCTCCTCAAGCGTGGTAGGAAAGAATAGATCATGATCTATCAAAACTTGGTTTCTCCAAAAATGACGTAGACCAAAATCTCTACTTCAAGGTAATAGATGGAGAAATGTTGATTATGATTCTTTTTAGTGATGATTTATTAATCACAAAAGAAGATCATCTCATCACTAAGTGCAAACAAGATCTAGCATCCAAATTTGACATGAAGGATTTAGGAATTCTTCACTACTTCTTAGGTTTAGAAGTATGGCAACATGCAAATGACATTATCCTAAATCCAAGGAAGTAAACTATTGACATCCTGGAAAGATTCGGGATGATGGATTGCAAACCTTTGTCTAGTCCAATGGAAACAAATCTGCACAAGTTAAAAGAAGCATCTACTAACTCAGAACCTGCAAATCCTACTCTCTACAGACAAATGATTGGATCGTTGATGTACTTGGTGAACCCCAAACCAAATATATGTTGTGTAGTGAATGCACTTAGTCAGTTCATGTGTGAACCAAAACAATTGCACTTAGGAGCAGCTAAACACATCTTAAGATATTTTTGTGGCACAATCAGACATGGGTTAAGATATAAAGATGTAGATCTTAACTTGCATGGGTACACTGATTCAAATTGGGCTAGAAATATTGTGGATTAGAAAAGCACCTTGTGATGTTGCTTCAGTTTAGGATCAACTATGATATCCTGGTTCAAGGAAAACAACCTTCAGTTGTTCAGAGCTCCACAGAAGCAAAGTATATTGCAGCATCTATGGGAGCACGAGAAGCAGTATTGTTGAGGAAGCTTCTAGTTGGATTATTCAGGAAACCACTGGAGCCTACCATCATCCACTGTGACAACCATAGTTGCATAAAAATCTCATTGAATCCGGTATTTCATAACAGATCTAAACACATTGAGATACCTTATCACTACATTAGAGACATGGTGGAGAAAAATGTAGTTGAGTTGAGGTATGTTAGTACAAATGACCAAACTGTAGACATCCTTACCAAGGATCTTGCAAAAACGAAGGTAGAATACTTGAGAGGTAAGCTTGGTATGGTTGTAATTACTGAGAATGGGTCTCAGCATCTTTAAATCATTATACTAATGAAATGAATGTTTGTATAATTTTAATCATGAGTGTTGTTTCATGACTTTATGGGCCCTGTGTACATCATTAAGAAATGACAACTTCTAAATGATTATCACATGTACTTCTAGAAGTTATTGCAAGGTGATGATCTTACAATAACTTGACCTTCTATCATGATGGATATCATTTAGTTGATATCTAAGAAGATCATGATAGATCATATCTTGTAAATCAATATCAACTGAGAGATAGATATTGTCACTGATATTTATTGGTTGTATTGTATAGATATATCATGGTGGATTAACATTCATGTACAAACCATTAATATGATGACCCTATGGTAGGTATCACATGGGCGATACTTGTGCACATACCTTACGGACAGTGAGAGTACTTGGTGAATATCATGAAACTTGATATTTGTAGGCCATTACTCTATGTACTTGGTGAATATCATGAAACTTGATATTTGTAGGTCATTACTTCTGATATCATGAGATGATATCATTATGGTGGATTTCTATGATATCACTGAACATATCATTCAATTTGATATTACATTGAGGTAATATCTCTTTTCATACTTTGTGTTGCTATACTCATTATCTTCCCTAACTAAGAGGAAGTGTTGATATTTTTATAGCTTCAATTGGATAAAGTCTGAGATAGATTATCAAATTAATAATGAAATTAATCATGAGAATATATATATATATATATATATATATATATATATATATCACATGATTATATTATTAAATTAATGTTTATATATACTCTTATTTGATATAAACATTAATTTAATAATATAATCATGTGATATATATATATATATATATATATATATATCACATAAGAGTATATATATATATGAATATATTATTAAATTTTATTTTTTTTATTGCATATAAAGTATAAACTGTAGTTACAAAAAACATCAGAGCTGAGTTCTAGAATAATACAAAAGTCTTTGTATTACTGAGAGTTACAAGTATGAAATTACATTACTAGCCAAACTATGTATCCAAATAAAACAAAATTAAAAAGTTTAGGAAGAGTTGTCTCCTTCTTCTACATCATTAGAGTCCGGGGAGACTGAGTTGTATCCAATGATCCTGAAATCTCTGTCACTTGGGGACCTTTTATCTTTCTTTTGACTTGATTGCTTCAGTTGCTGAATGAACTCAGCAAGGGTGATCTCGAACTCATCTTTGTCTTTCATTGTGGTGTACTCATGTGCAATCTTTGTCTTCTCAATGGTGACTTTACCTTCTCTCAGCACCTGCAAGAATTTACTCTCCTTCATCTTTATGACCACAGTGACCTGCACGGCAATGTCAAAATAGATGAGTCTCCTGCGAGACTCAGTAAGGTTCATGTCCTTGCTGGCAAGTACATCATTATTCTGAGCCTTCCAGATGTTCCATAAAATAACAGAAGATAATAAAGACCAGAATGCATTACAGAATTTGCTGCAATTAATAGTACCAAATATTATATTCAAAGCATTAAAATGGGATTTATAGGCTAGACCAAACATGTTCCAGATTTTAGAGGCAAATATACACTCAAAGAAGACATGGGTAACAAACTCTTGTTGTTTACAGACAAGACAGATGTTAGGTTCCCCCCTGGGTTTCTTAAATGGCAGCTTATGAAGAAAAATTTCCCACAAAAAGCAAGAGATCTTAGGTTTCCACTAGTCTACTCCACAAGAATCTAAAGTACTTCATCCAATCTGAGTCTTGGACCTCAAGGCCCCATTTGAGGTTAACATGGGAGAAGATATTTGAACTAGCAGTCAACAGTTGGTAGAAGTATTTGGATTTACCAAGGTGAAGGGGAGTGTTATCAGGCCAAAGTAGTTGAAAATTACAGCATGAGTTAGAGCAACATCCCTTTATGGGACCTATGGATTCAAAGGCAGCAGTGAGTACAAAGAAGGTTCTCCATTGGGATCTGAAAATATTGAATTGGGATTCAAACAGCTCCAAGGGGGGAAGCATTCCTTGGTGGATGATATCACCGAAAGTAGCAACACCTTTTTCAACACATTCCCTTGCAAAACAACCCTATAGAAGCGCCAGTGGTTCGCCCCCATGCCTCAGGTTCCACCAGATGGATTTGAGCCCACAAATATTACTATTACTTTCAATCGGCCCCTTGTTGTTCAGGAAACACTTGACATACTTCTAAGCCTTTCATATACTTCTGAAAACATTAGAGCCATGAACAACCACATTGGTATCAATGGTAAGGGTGTTAGTAAAACATAATTCATGCCAACCTCTTGATCTGCTAAAATGTGCCAAATGCAAGTTATTCCTCACCAGCACTTTCCAAGGTTCATCCCCCTCAACTGCTTTACCTATCCACTTAACTGCAAGAGCTATACCTTGTGATCTCAAGTCCTTGAGACCTAGAACTCCCTAGGACCTATCCCTTGAACACCATTCCCAAGAAACCATGTGCATCCTCTTATTACCTCTACCATCATACCAGAGAAAGTCTTTGATAACCTTCTGAATGGAATTGAATTGATGTTGATTAAAGAGCCACATAAAGGAGAATTAGATAGGGTAGGAGGAGAGTATTTTCTAGCAAACTTGAAATCTTCCAGGGAAGGAGAGGACGTTACTATCCCATTTGATGAGCTTCCTGTTAATCTTTTCACTAATCCAATCCCACATTTGATTGAGATTAGGGGAGACAAAAAAGGGGATCTCCAAATACCTGACCACATGGTTAGGTCCTCCCCATGAAAACTCAAACTTATCCCACCAATCAAGAGGGTTCAGGTCCCAACCCAACATAATAGATTTGGGTAATTAGATTTTGTTGCCAGAGGCCTTGCAGAAAATGTTTAGTTTTGTCATCAAAAAGCCCATATTAGCTTCATCAAGGTGCAGGAGAATGGAAGTGTCATCAACAAACTGGACATTGGAGACTTCTTGTTTATTGGGGAGAACGATGCCTTTCACCCTTGGGGAGAGGGAGTCATCTCTGAGGAGGTAGTGGAGAGAGTCTGCAGCAATTACAAACAGGGAGTGAGCAAGGGGGCACCCTTGTCTAATAGATCTGGAGAGGCTAAAGAATTCAAATCTGACTCCATTTACTTCTACTGCAGCCATGGCACCATAAAGGAGGGTTGAGACCATCCTACAGAAGAAAGGAGGAACCCTAGAGCTTCCAGCATCATCATGATAAAGCTCCATTCAATCCTTATATATGTATATGATTATATTATTAAATTAATGTTTATATCACATAAGACTATATATATATATATATATATATATATATATATATATATATATATATATATATATATATATATATATATATATATATATCAACGAATTAATAAATTGACTGCCCAAAGTGAATTGGGCTACATGTTATCAACTCAATAGACGATTGTTATTAAAGTAAGGGCCCGTTTGGTGCATAGAATTAATTTATCCAGAATAGGCTTATTCTAGAATAAGGACCTATTCTCGGATTAATTAATCCTAAAAACAAAAGTTGGAATAATCTATTCTACGTTTGGATCCTATAATGTGGAATTGGAATAAAGATTATTTTTTATTTTTTTAATTAATTTGAACAATATGTATTTTTTACTTATTAAATATTATAATTATAATATAAAAAAATTCTTACAAATTTTAATTTTTGAACTTATCATTTTTGTTGCTAGTTTTTTAATTAAAATATATATGTATTTTTAACTTATATATTTTTAAATGAAAAAAAGTATTATTAACTTTAAAAAAATAAGATTATCAAAAAAAATTATCAAAAAAAAATTATAAAAAAAAATAAGATTATAATCTCTTAACCGTTCACCTACGTACTCGAAAAATTTATACATTTTGTTGTAATTTTGAATCCATGAAAAGCTTATTCTGAAATTAAAAATGAATTCTAAATTTTTTTTGGAATTAATTAATCCAAGCATTGACCCAAAATGGAGATTAATTTTCTAATTCGGGAATTCAAAAAATGGTCACAAACGGCGAATTACTTAATTCTCGCATTAAATAATGACTATTCGTTTTGGTTGCTGGAATTAACTTGGAATAGGAAAATGGGAATTGGTGAATTGGCATAAGTCCATTCTAATTTTGGTCCAAAATGAGTATTCATCTAATTCCACGTTCTGAGAAGAATTAGATGAATGCTCATTTTGGACCAAAATTAGAATTAACTTATGCCAATTCACCAATTCCGATTTTCCTATTCCAAGTTAATTTGTGGAGTCATGTCCACGATGGAACATGACTCCGTGTAGAGTCGTGCTCCATCGTGGGCATGACTCCACGTACTCTGCCCCCAGAGTATTAATGTGTGCTAAGACCGATGGAGATGATATACAGATATACATAACTTACAGAGTCTCAAGTGTATACATCGACATCTTTGATAATTAACAAAATTGATAATCCTCTGCAGTACGGGTACAATCTGTACCTTTTAACCTTGCACAGAGATTTTCAAAGAGAGAATAATTTGGAGAATTATTTGTGATTTCCATACACAGTAATTTAGCATAGAAAATTACTGTGAGAAAGACAAGAAATTGAGGAGATAAAGTTTAAAATACTACTTACTAATCTGATCCAGAATTTTAACAGTAATTCTTCATTAGTAACATAAAATCTCTTCCTTCAAATTATCATCAAGGAAAGCTACCTCCACATCTGTCTATTCAAATTCAAGATCATACAATACCGTAAGTAATCAAAAAAACAAATAGATTTATTATGATTAATTCCCACGACTTTGGAATAACCCTTTGCATCATATCTCCCCTTGTACTTTTCAAAATTATCATTTGAACCAATTCTATTTTTTAAGATTCATTTACATCCAATGGGTTGACACCCATTAGGAAAAGGTACTAAATTGCATGTATTATTTTTTTTAATAATTTCATCTCCTCATCTAAGGCGCCTCTTTCTAGGAATCTACATCATCCATACCTATATCCTTGTTATAGTCCCAACATCATCGATGTCAGTAATTGAATAAAAATGCATCTAAAAAATTTATAAGATTTCCAGTCCATGAATGAATAGCAAATGTTTCTGGATTCAACTGTGTCTCAAATTTTCATCAAAGCTACGTCTGCAAACTTCTTCGCTAGTTTGATCCATATCTGTTCAAATTGCTTACATTTGAAGCACAATTCCCTCCCATGAAGGGTATCAATTAAATTTATAAGATGCTTTTGACATGAATTATCAAGTTATATGGATCTATTTTAAGGCTTAGTCAATAAACATATGTGAAAGTGAAGAGCTTGTGTTTTAATATTGAACAAATATGTTTGATCCAAAAGTGGGTAGTTTGTATGCACCAGGGGTCTGAGCACAATCAAGTTTGCAAGGGTCCAATGCAGACCTTGAGATTTTACATTACTCGTTTCAATTCACAGTACCAATTAATTTGGTTAAGAAAAGTAGCTAACAATAAAAATATAGATTTGGATTTGCCTTTCGCAACCCTTCCCATGCATACTCACGCAAATGTTTCAGTTCACGATGTCGCATGTACAGTTAATGCAGATCCCATTTGTGTCTTGTATTTCATCCATTTGACATTTTTCTGTTTCTCTAAATACATTACGCTATCAATTAACTTTCTCATCAAATATGTCTGTTTTCATAGATTTTTAAAAATTAAGAATGTTTCCCCAAAGCTTATGAGCTTGAAGTAAATTATATAAGAAAATCATATGATCTTTATACGCCACTGCACTAACACTAATTGATTCAGTTCATAGGATTTCAAGCGAAGAGTTTAACCTGTACTTGAAACAATTTGTTATGCCTATGTGAATTTAACTAAAATGGATCAGCACGGGCATAAATCACACCCATGAAAATGGGGTACTGACCAACTAAATATGAACTTGGAAACAAACACATAATGTGCAGCTCGCATTGCCAATGCAAGAAAAGAAGGAAATTCATAATTATATGAATGCTATTATGTTGATCAAAATTCTCTCAAATTGGAGTACTTCCTATAGCTATAGTATCTAGGTGCTTTTTATCCCTGTACAATCATAGTAATGGCATCTTCAGAACAAGCCCATGACTTCAACTGAATTTGCCAAAATAGCTGGTGTAAAAATACCTTTCAGGTCACTTATATTCTTTTTACTTGCTACTCCTTGTAGTTTCTCTCATCTTGAAAGTAAAACGATGCTATAAATCTTCATAAAGTCTGAAAGATGGGTAATGAATTGTAGCCTTCTATTTCAGCCACTTCAGCAATGGGAGCCAGTGCACGAACAGTTTCAACTGACTCAGATAATCTATTCAGAAGATTTATCAGTGCAATCACTTCATTCCGTTGCAACTGTAACTGTACACCATAAGCTCAACACAAAAGGGCATGTCATAAAATACATTTGACTTCTGGGTCCTATAAAAAATGAGTAAGAGTAAATGCACTGGAAGCAGTTAGAGCAAGACCTACCGGTTCGGATATGTGGCCATTCACCGAGAAGAGTATCTTAAACGCTGTGCCAAGACCAAGAATTTGTAGCTTTCCCCAAAGCCGACATTTTTCACATCCTACACAATCCATCAATGCACTGTACGATAAACAAAATACCATTGTAAGTAAAAAATGGTCCAGTTGCATTATGTGAAATCCATCTTGACCTGACAGCCAGGATATAGTGAATCATAAATCTTTTTAAATATCATACAGACATTCTTGGTCTGAAATGCAGGACACCTCAAACAAACCTGATATTTCTGAACTGCTTTTGAATTTGACTTTTCAATTCATGCCCATTTTGACCCTTCCACATTTTGGCTTCATCAAATGGAATTGGGCAAGCTGCTTGCAGATGATCATTATATACAAGTTGCTTCACCAGTAACAGTGTATTTTCATCTTCAAATGGATTTCCTGTGGTGTATTCAGCTTGTGAAAGGTAGTCAGATGCCTGTGAAAATAAGGTATACATACACAAGATTAACAGAACGATCAATCTCTTTTGAATGTAATTGGAAAATCTGCAACTTCAACATTAACAAAAACTAGAAATTTAATTTATATTGGCCAAGTGTACAAATATAGATCTAAGAGCTGTAAGAGACTGAAAATTTGAACTAAGGAAAGTCAGAATATCTTGAAATGAAATAAATATATGAATCACTAGTAATCTCAAAACTAAGCTCTGATACCAAATGTCATGCATAACAATTCCCGCTATTAACCTCAAGAGGAAAAATATTATAGTGGTAACAATGATCAAAATTCTACCAGCATTTTGACATAACAACATAAAATAAAATTAAAGAAAGAAAATAACAACCACACAAGAGAGAAGAGAGAAAGACACTTATATACCCTGGGAAAATCCTTCTGAAAAAACAACTCAGCCTCCAAAGCAGCAAAACCAATTTACTCTCGGCAACAAAACAGTCGTAATACAATATCAAAGGCAATCAATACTCAATCAAAGAGAAAACCATGCAATGATGTACCAGTTCAGATCCTCAGCTTTGAGACCAACCCAGCAGGAACCAAAGATGCAACAGGGATACTGCTCCTGATGACTAGACAGAAGGTTGGTCCAGCCCTTACGGCCTTCTTCAGTAGTGTTGATGCGTGTTTTATGACTCACCAAACAGTAGAACAAAATACCGAAATATCTTATCCTCTCTTGAACAAAGTACCGCGTATGCTAAGATTGCAAGATCATGCGATAACTCCAAGCTTCCTCAACTCGTGCATAAGCTCGGTGTTGATGCAATTTGCTGATGATCACAAGGGGCCTTACGTTTTCAATCGTCTATGTCATGATGAATATGGGTACTATCAAAAGATTTTCAATGAAGTACTATTGTTTTTGGGTTTTCACCAGATATGCAGAAATGAAAGGGGTTTAGGGTTCAAAGATCCTAATCTAATCCTAAGGGTAATGATAGTCAAGGAAAGTATGCTAATGGACGAGTTCCTCAATTACTGAGTCCCGCTTCGCCAAGTCAAGCTACAACTACACGTAGACTGGTGCAATCTTCAAAGGTTTGTACAAATGATTGAATTTAGGCACATGGATAGGGGGTTCAAGCTAACTTTGCACGACGATTTATGTTAAATTTTAAGTAATCAGATCTAATCTAATAACATGACAGTAAATTTAGACAAAATCAGAATAAGCCACAACACAATATTTACCCTAGGAAACCTCTATGAGGAAAAACCCAGCATTTAGATCTAAATATTATCACTCTTCTCCTCTTTCACTTACAATAACTTTGCTGTGAATTTGCTGAGGATCCCCGATCCACGAAGCAAATCACCTTCAAAGTGATAGCCCAGATTCAATCAGATTTTGCTAGATGAGATGACTGTTGATGCAGATCTGGAGCAGACTTAGTGGTGGAGATCATTGCTGAAGGTTCAGACTGCTGATGATAAGTATAAGACTTCAACTATGCCGCCAAACACCTTGCTGTTTGTAGAGCGTTTGCTGCTGGAACAGATTGACAGGAAGTTTCAGATCTGGATTAAATTTGCATGAGAAGCAGCCATAGTTTGCTTGCTTAATTTCAGAATATATCCACCAAGGATTCGCTGTAGGAACAAGTCATAAACTCGCAGCTGAAGCAAGTTTGAATCAGATCAAATGGCAAAGGAAAGAATTCGCTTAGATAGCAAAGGCAGTTCACTAGCTTATTCTGTTTTTTCGTATATTCTGAATGAAATCCGAAAGTCTTCTTATATATGAGGAAGACAAAATAGTATGGTAGGGTCGGCCTCCAAGGCCGACCTTGAAACTTAAAATTTTGGCGCCAATAATGCAAACGTCCATAGATGTTAGAGTATAGGAGGAGGGGCCCGGCCCTTAAATTGATATTAATTTATTGTATTTATAAATACAATAGCTCAATTAAGTTAAATTAAAGATATAACTTAATATTTTTAACTCATAATTATTTATTTAATTTTCCTAATTAAATAAATAATCAATCCATAATATTAATTCTCCAATATATATATATTTAATTACATAATCTTTCAATTCAATATATTATTTAATTCTCCTAATTAAATAATAAATTATTTATTTATTTCTCCAAAAAATAAAATAAATAATTAATCCTTAATAGTTAATTCATTATTTTAATTTTCCTAATTAAAATAATGAGGGCTAGAATCCAATCTAGCTACTAAACATTAACACTCCCTCTTAGCTAGGAGGATTCTAGCCCTTACCATTACTTTCCATCATGCCTAAAAACAAATCAACCATTCCCATCATGCCTACTCGCAGAGGATGGTCAAAACATATCCACCATACCTACTCGCAAAGGGTGGAACCATCATGCCTACTCGCAGAGGATGGTCAAGAATATCCACTGTACCTACTCGCAGAGGGTGGAAGAGGACAAGCCTCAAAAGGATCACCTTGCATTGCCCACAAAGGGTGATTGCCACCGTACATTGCCCGCAGAGGGTGGACTTATTATTACTTACCATCTTGCATTTCCCGCAGAGGATGGTCAAAATTAAGATTTACAATTCCACCTTGCATTGCCCGCAGAGGGTGGTTACAACATCCACCTTGCATTTCTCGCAGAGGGTGGTTACAATACAAAAGTACATCAAGAAGGTTGAGACTCCCTCTCAACCAAGATAGTGAAACTATCATGACTACATCGATGATCTCATCATCATGAGCAATACATAAATACAACATGAGATATCCACATGATATCTATTACAAGACATGAAATCATGGTTCACTCCCTCTGAACCAATAAACCAAGAATTGAAGGATCAACTTCCTTTCAATTGTACAAGAAGTATTCATAGAACTCACCCTAAGTTACAACCATATGAGCCACGTGGAATGTAACCAGTCCTTGTCATAGGACCCATCCCACTTACAATATGCCCATTTAACACATCCAAGACATCTGAGAACTAACATCACAAGGTGCTACCCTGACATTTGAATAGAAGAAGCCACAAGAAGTTATGACGGATCCCAAATGAGTCATACTTTAGAATCGTCCTCAAAGCGACCTCAGCCAGAGATTCCTTCATAATGCCTCAGGGTCTTTCTCCCTCTGGATTTGAATACGCAACACCCATACGTTACTCAATCCATCCTAATCAAAGACGCATATCAGGTACATTAGTAATGATGTATAGAATCAAAAATCATAACGAGGGAAACAACAATGCATGAGCAAATATAAAGAATGCTTATCTCCATCATAGATCAATAATCCTAAGATAGTCAATTATTGGATCCTCACGCCCTTGTGAGTGATTTGCATTCCAGGAGATTCAAACCCTTTAATGATGAGCCTGCACTTAATCATAACTATCCACATTTCCATACAACAGAATTATCAAGCCCAATACAGAAGCACCTCTACCAAGACAAAACACAAGCCTTTTTCTAACCAGAATTTAACCCTGGGACCTGTCACCAAACAAACTAGCAAGGAAGAAGACAAGGTCTAAAGATATAAAGGGGTTAGATCTGATCTTTCCTAACTCGAACCAAGCTCTGATACCATGTTAAATTTTAAGTAATCAGATCTAATCTAATAACATGACAGTAAATTTAGACAAAATCAGAATAAGACACAACACAATATTTACCCTAGGAAACCTCTATGAGGAAAAACCCAGCATTTAGATCTAAATATTATCACTTTTCTCCTCTTTCACTTACAATAACTTCGCTGTGAATTTGCTGAGGATCCCTGATCCACGAAGCAAATCACCTTCAAAGTGATAGCCCAAATTCAATCAAACTTTGCTAGATGAGATGACCGTTGATGCAGATCTGGAGCAGACTTAGTGGTGGAGATCATTGCTGAAGGTTCAGACTGCTGATGATAAGTATAAGACTTCAACTATGCCGCCAAACACCTTGCTGTTTGTAGAGTGTTTGCTGCTGGAACAGATTGACAGGAAGTTTCAGATCTGGATTAAATTTGCATGAGAAGCAGCCATAGTTTGCTTGCTTAATTTCAGAATATATCCACCAAGGATTCACTTTAGGAACAAGTCATAAACTCGTAGCTGAAGCAAGTTTGAATCAAATCAAATGGCAAAGGAAAGAATTCTCTTAGATAGCAAAGGCAGTTCACTAGCTTATTCTGTTTTTTCGTATATTCTGAATGAAATCCGAAAGTCTTCTTATATATGAGGAAGACAAAATAGTATGGTAGGGTCGGCCTCCAAGGCCGACCTTGAAACTTAAAATTTTGGCGCCAATAATGCAAACGTCCATAGACATTAGAGTATAGGAGGGGCCCGGCCCTTAAATTGATATTAATTTATTGTATTTATAAATACAATAGCTCAATTAAGTTAAATTAAAGATATAACTTAATATTTTTAACTCACAATTATTTATTTAATTTTCCTAATTAAAAAACTAATCAATCCATAATATTAATTCTCCAATATATATATATTTAAATACATAATCTTTCAATTCAATATATTATTTAATTCTCCTAATTAAATAATAAATTATTTATTTATTTCTCCAAAAAATAAAATAAATAATTAATCCTTAATAGTTAATTCATTATTTTAATTTTCCTAATTAAAATAATGAGGGCTAGAATCCAATCTAGCTACTAAACATTAACAATTTAGAATCACTATAATGTCAAAAGTATGAACCACAAGAACTCATCAACATATCATTATATTCTCCAAAACAATCATAACACTTTATCTACTAAACTTAATCTAATTGAGAGAATTATGAAACCAAGCAAGCATTAAGACACATCAAATGATCACCACACTTCAATGAAAATTCTAGTGTCTCAATAGCTCATAAGCAACAATCTCAAAATTCACTCCTTTACAAATGAGAAGAAGAGGCCTTTATATAAGTCCTTGAAAACAACGAAAGGCCCGGATCAAAACAATAACCAATGGCCCAGATTTAGACACCTCATCCCTAATTAGGGTTAGGGCACAGAAAAGAAATCTGCATTAATGCAAAAGGAATCCACCACCATAGTGGGTAATAAATGCCCACTACACATGCACACTCAGAAGGAAGGTAGGGTGCAATAAATGACCATTACATGTATGTCCACTATGCATTAAATGCATCTACCTTTAACCTTTGCATTTGAATTACTGGAATCTACCCAATATGGCCTCCAACTCATCAATACTGACACTCGGTGCTGATTCCTGCCTAAATTCCAGTGTCATCACTGCTCGGTCTGATCTCTTCACGCTGTCCTCCCATTCTGGTAATAGATCATGAGCTGTGTGCATGTTGCTTGAGAAGGCAGAGAGGTTCTCAAAATCCTCCTTTATGAAAGAGTTAAGTCTAAATAACTCCTCCAATTTCCCCTTCATGTTATCCATCGTTATTTCCTCCTCGGCCAACCTTTGTAACCACAGTGATGCAATGGTATTAGAGAGCTCCTATCGGATATTCTCAACTATCCCCTTCAATCGAGCTGACTCCTTAGTGAAATGTTCAAACATGTCCTTTGCCAAGAGAACTGCACCATACCACCGAGGGAAATCATATGCTCCTTCTCCGATGACCTTGTCGTCAACCAAGATTTGCCTAGGGGTTTCCATCAGATCCTGCAAGTCAGAGATTGCCTCATCCTAATAAATATGCGCATTTGCCCAAGTCTCCTCTATGCAACGAATTCGGGAAAGGATGGCCAACGCCTTATCGTGAATCCGAACTAACTCCTCAGTGTGGATGTAGGCCTCATTCTCGATCCCCTTAATCCAAGTCTTTGCACCCTGCGCAATCCTCCTAATCTCGTCGAATGGCCTCAACTGACTCGGTTGGAACAACTGGTGGTGGAACAAAAGACGAATCCTCTTCTCGAACTAGGTGAGGTAAGCTGTCAATGTATCCACATAAAGCCCTGATCTCTCCCTTCTTCCTCTGATATTTTTCTTCCAACTTCCTCGTCTTATTCTTGACAACTTGTGTTGAATCATCAAATTCCTCCATGGCCTGTGCTCGAGAGGCCTAACCAAGATCAACCTCTGTTATGTGATACTCCTCGGGAGCAATTTGATCTTTGGTCTTGTCGACTGCTAGAGTTGCTATCTGCAGAATTCTGGATCCGAATTCTCCTCTCACGACCTTGGTGAACCTCTTGGCTTTTCCCTTTTCTCCTGATCGGTCAATTCGATCCAAAATCTCTTGTAACTCAATTGCAGGGTCTACCCCCTTTTCCTGGCTTCTCTAAATCCTCTGCCTGAGCCACTTTGGAACATCCGTATTGGGTTCCCTCTATACTGCTAACCGTTCTTGTCCTTGCACTGCTTTGGTATCAATCTCCTCGGCTCCAGGACTTTCTGTCATTGCTTCAGGAGCGAGTGCCTCTGTGGTGGGAATCTCCTCTGCCACTAGGGCCTCTGCTTCTACCTCAGGGATTTCTTCCTCAATTATCTTTCTGAAGAAGACATTGAGATTCCCCTATGTTGTCACATCTTGTTCCCTGCTTCTCCCTGGCATGAACCTCTTATTGGCATTAATACTCAATCTATCCTGCATCAGCCTAGTCATGCATTATTCTCCTTGTTGCATTCTTCTTTCACTTGCTTCTCATTCCTGTTGGGTGAATGCTCCTATTTCCTGCACACTAGGAGTCCGGCTAGGTGAAGATGGTGCACTCTCGGACCTCAATCTCTTTTTTTGTGGTTCTTCAACATGAAGATCCAATCTCCTCTTTGCATGCATTTCTTGAGCTACACCCTTCTCCTTTCTGTTCTCTGCACTTCCCGATGGGATGTCTCTTTCTTCTACTCCTCCAGATGACTGCCTTGGTATCTCATCTCATAGTTGTGGATGACCTAACAACTTGTAGGTCCAATCTACTTTTGGCACAGTCATCCTGTCAAGTTGTCTTTCTACCCACCACCTTGTGAAGTCTATGACTAGCTTTGTCAGTGCATCAAGATCCACAATCTCCTTCCTCTGCTAGTCGTAAGGATGACTGACCTTTTCCTTATCTAGGTTAAAACCTCTCTGGAGCACATTCGGATCCTCTTCCATCTGATCAGGAACGTGGACAATCTTACATGCCCTGATCAGGTCTAAGGGTAATCGGGAGCACATCCTCTTCCTAACCTCATTTTCATCAACCACAATTGCCCAAAAGTCCTCAAGGTGAGCTTTGTGTTGATATCTCATCCCTGCCACTACTCTAATCTTATTATATGGGTCAAAATCCGGTCTTCCTAGATAGTGGTAGATGGAAGAATTTCAGCTCATCAGATGACCTCTCAGTTGTTGGTAGACAAGGACACACTTCAACTGCATCACTTCCAATGGAAAGTGGGAATTCCAATCCTAGCTTCTTCTTTTTCAGGACTTTGTCATAGGCTGTCAACTGTCAAGTGACTTCCAACAGGATCATTTTATCGGTAGGGTACCATGGAAGCTTGAATGGCTGCTCAGAAAATCCCTGCAATCTGATATAGGAGAAGGTGGGAAACTGAATGAACCATGCTCCAAATTCCTCCAACTTCATTGCCTCAAAAGACAATCTCATATGCAATCCCTTTTGCAAGGTCCTCACGATGCGCATTGCAAACACATCATTAACTCGGGTGTAGTCATCTATGGCCTATAGATGCAGTTGTGGGTAATAGTCGTGGACCCTTAACCTTGGATTCCCACTTTTGAGGACTCCCTTGTACCTCAATCCTTCATACCTTGTGTTTCATGCCAGCATATATATCACATATGAGCTCATGAAGAACTTCTTCGTATGCTCCAAGTTCCTCAGCTACTCATCGAGGTTATCACTAATCAACCCAGCCCAATCGATGTGATTGAACTCCTCTACTACCTGTTGAACAAAGTACCACATCCATGTCTTGAGCAGGTAAGAGTGGGGTAAGCCAAATATCTTGCTGAGCATCATTATTAGATCACTGTATTCGTGGTGGAAATCCATCCACACAAGCTCCTTGGGTAACTTGGGAGTAGTGGGATTTATTCCTCCTCATCTATTTGTTGTTGATGATCTCCTCACAGTGTTGAACTCCCGCCGTGTAGACTTTGTGTGACTGTTCCTTTGTCTTCGAGACCAACCTCCAAGATGAAGGGATCCGAAATGGTTCAATAATAGCTGGTGGAGAGAGATCTGCAATGATATTCCCATCCGAGTCCTTGATCGTTCTATCACTGGACTAATAATGTTTTGCACATTCCACGATCAATTCAACATGCTCAACCGTAAGAGGGAATCCAGCTGCAGCTACAATTCCGTTGTTCACAATCCGGGCAGCCAGGTGTGTCGAGTGATGATCTTTGTAGCCAAACATGCTCCTCTGAAATTCGCTCAAATCGAGGCATCCAAAATTCTCGTCCTTCACTTCAATCCACTTCGAGACAATTTTGGACTCTAGGTAGAATTCTCTTTGTTCATTCTTGATCAATTACCTCCTACTAACGCTTGTTCCTCTAGGCTCCGCCATTTGCAAAATAGAAAATAAACTTATAAGAGCACAAAAAAGCAGAAAAAAGCATTTTTTCCCGAAATTCAGAAATTTGTCAGAATTTCTCCATCCTTTTCAACATTGAATTTTCCCTCTCCTCATAGAAATGTGTGCCTCTTATCGACTTACTGAAGAAAATCTGAAAATTTCACAAATTTCTTCACACTTCAAGAAATAATCCTTTTCTATCCTCTCAAGAATTCCCTCAAGTTTGCTCTTCTCGAATTATGTGAGAATGAAATAAGAGAGGCCTTCTCTTATAAAGTTGTAAAACCTGAAAAGCTGCTTTAATGACTGCAGGCTAATTTGAGAAACTGCTTTACTTGTCTCCCAAGATTCTAATTTTGAAGAGATTCTCTACCACTTGTCTGAGTTTTTCTTCCCGCTTTTTAGAACTTTCCAATTTGAGTGCTTTTGTCTTCATGAAGAAGTTTTGTTTTTTTTTTTATCGATAAAAGGCCGAAGCCCTATAAAGATTTTTATTAATATTTAAAATTATTTTACATTGTGTCCCCGCTCATTGCAGGCGCTGGTAGGAAAGAGCGGGGTTGAGAAAACCTCCAGCCTTGCCCGGGACCAAAGGTCCTGTACTAATACAAAACTTACGTGGGCATACCCACGACTCAACATACGTCGAGATTTGTTTGTTTAAATACATCGTTCTCGTGGGCATTCCCACGTCTCTTAGATCAATCGAAAAATGTCTATGATTACAAATTTTAGTGGGCATACCACTGCTTGATTTTATGAAGAAGTTTTATCCATTTCTCAATTTTTGATTTTATGGATTTTTTTATTTTTTCTGATTTTTTTTGGGAAGTTAAATAATTAAATATTCATAAAATCAATATTTAACCAATTTCAATTTTTAAAACATAAAATCAAAAAAATCTTTTAAAGCAATTTCATTTTTTGTGAATATTCATTTTTTATTGCTTTTTTTATTTTATCAATTTTTGTGTTTTAATTAAATATTGATAAAAATCAATATTTAATTAATTTTCATTTAAATCCAAATCGATTTAATCCCAAGTTCTTTTATTTTAAAAAATTTAATTAAATATCAAATATCAAATTTAATATTTAATTAATTCTCAATTTATTCCAAAGTTCAATAATTAAATTTTAAATATAAAATTTAATACTTAATTAATTTAAATGCCTCCCAAAATTTTAGCTTCCAAACTTCATTACGCCAAGATTCTAGCTTTCGTGATTTAATCAATTCCTCAAGTGCCCTTTCTGATTTTATGATTGTTTCACATCTCCAAATTCCTTGACACGAGGGATTATGTGCTGAAAAGTACTCCTCAGAGGGATTTGGGAGGAGTCACGGATTTTGTCCAAAGCACACATTCTATAACCCCCTCACAAACGTGCTCGGGAATGTGCGTGGGCAGGATTTCTTGTGAGTTCCGGATTTTGTTCAAAGCATTCATTCTGTGACCCCGTGCTATTTGCGCTTGCAAGGAAAGAGGAGGTATTTCTGACGAGTTAAGGATTTTTCTAATGTTGACTTCTCCCTCACCAGCGTTGAAATGTGCTCCACTAAGTGTAGGAGCAGGATTCGGAAGGAGTGGCAGACTATTCTATTTGGAAATATTTCATGAGTCCGTTCAAAACGCGCCCAGGAGACGTGGAAGTCAGGAGTTCAAGTAGGCTGCGGATTTTATTCTTCGCACCCATTCCGTGACCATACTTCATATGCGCTCGGGAGAGGTGGAAGTCGGGATTTAGAGGTGATAGCAGACTGTTCATTCTGGAGTATTCCCTTGTTCATGTTGTTTTGCTATCCTTCATCAAATTTTGCACTGGGTGTGCACGGTAGACTATTTCTCTATTTTGTTTGCTTTATTCACATGGCCTTGCGCTATGAGCACTTACAAAACTCACTAGACACATCTCAAGCTCCATTTTTTAGACCCTCAAGTGATGGGTTTCTCCTGCAAGACTCGTATGTGCCTTCTTCATTTCTGAGATTTTATGCATCAAAGGAAGTCACAGTGAGATTTCATTACATCTCTCATAATGTTGAAGACTTGTGCGCTGGCACATAGAGGTGGACATTTATGTTTGCGAAGAACACTCCTATGCGTGACCACTCCAGAACTTAATCTCAAAATCTTATGAGACAACACCAAGAGCTATTGAGAACACAAAAACACAAGAGACAAGCCGGTAGAAAGGATTGGGGGGGTCCCATCATTGATGGGCGGTGTTGTGATTCGGTCACAACAAGTAGCAGTGCACAATCACCGTTGCATTCCTTATAAGATCAATCCAAGAACAATTGAGAGCCACATATTCCCATGCTCCTCAGAATCTCCTCAGCAAGCAATTCAACCCTTCAAATGCATACACCAACTTCACTCACAATGAGCACGTGCAAGATGATCAACCAAAAATGATGTCTAGCTTTTGTTCCATGCCTTCAATTAATAAATAAAAAAGCAAAAGGAGCAAGAAACCAAGTTATCTAGTTACTTGTAATTAATGCACCCAAATACATCTCTGAGGTGGGTGCCCAAGTTTAACTCTTATATCAAGAGTCATTACAACCTTGAAGACAACCCAAATTCTCCCTCCAATCAAGTGTCCAAAATGACTTGTCCATACAATCTATCCTGCATGAAATGTTTCTAATAAGACATCTAATAATTCAATGCATTTCTTCAGTATGATCCCCCATTAATTGGATTTGCCCAAGATGCCTTCCGCATTAAATCATTAAGCCATGTGCTCACTAAAACATGACCTTAATATTAAGTGCCTTTCTGCAACATGCCCTTAATATTAAGTGCATTTCAATATTACATCACTACTTAGGAAAAATATTGCACCCGTATAATGCAGTGGCCCATTTGAGATGGACCACAACTTTAAAAAATCTTTAACATTCCTATGTGCAAGGCATACAACATCTTTTTCAACATAAACTAGAATAGACACAGATCCTGGAAGTAATGATCCAATGTGTGCTCAAACTGAAAACATCTTTCACCAATAGATTAGGAGGTGGTGGTTTATTATGCATCTCATGATTCGTTGATCTGTTTAAAAAAATAGCCATAGAAAGTCTTGAAGGTTTTATTTTAGAGAAACATGTCCTTATACCTACAGTTGTGCAGTGATGTGCTTATCAACTCAATAGAGGTCATATAAGTAGTAGGTTAGTCTTTGGTCAAGTGATAGCTTTTGGGACCAAGTTTACATTGGGTACTACTACATGTTTGTCTATTTACACATCTTAGTTGTTATCAATCTTGTTAAGAATACTTGTAGGGAAGCCACCTTGGTCTAGTTGAGTTTGAAGTGAAGGAGAGATTACCCACTTAGTAAATTGGTGCAATGTTGCCCTACCTAAACATAAATTTGAGGTCAGTTGCTCTAAGTTTTCCCCCGACCCTAAACCCCCTCAGTTCTCGGACGGGGATGTCCCCAAGACGTGGGGAAAACATTCTCAAGTTTTCCCACCTTCACCCATTTGCCATCAAAATGCGGGGACATCCTAGCATTCTAAGAACGACAAGGGCGTCCCTTGACCATTCCAAGGACGTCTAGGCATTCCCTAGAGGTCGACAAATTTTAAAGAGGTTTTAAAAAATTACATGTTTTTTAATTTAATTTGGGGTTCCATTTGATTTGCACGCAAAAATATTAAAAATGTTGCATTTCCAATTGAGTTCAAACACGTCAATTTTGAGAGAAAAATGCTTCAAAAATGAAGAATTCAAAGGCTCTGGGACCCCACAAGGGGCATTGCCCCTTGAGCCTGGCTTTCAAATTTAAAAACAAAAGAAGAAATTAATAGAGAAATTGTCTTGAATCAAGTTAATCTTTTTATACCCACTTTATTGAGATCCAATGATGAGGAGTTTTCCTTGAGGGATGATTAGAGGCCTCCCTTCACTACATTTTGACATTTTGTACTTGTTTTGTTACAATGCTACTCATTGTATCATCTTTATGATATTTTTGATGAGATAGATATCTTCCATTTGTCGATTTGACAATTTAAAATTGTATTTTGTATTTGAGTATTCTAATTTCTAATTAGTAATTCCATATTCAAAACTTCAATGTTCAAGTATGAAAGGAAAATAACTAAAAGAACTAGAAAAGAACTAATCAAAAAGCAATTGTTTGAAGGTGGAGTATTACCATAAAAATGAAAAGTTAAAACAAAGAGCATCCACACCATGATCCAAGGAGACACAAGATTGTAAGGGGAAAAAACAAAGAAAAAACCCCATGATTATGTAGATGGCATAAAGCCTGAAGAAATTACAATGAGAGAATGCGAGAATGAGATTAACATAGAAATGCTTCCATAGTAGAAAAGAGAGAAGCACCTCAATATATAGAAGTGAGAGAGAGGAGTTAAAAAGTAACTCCAAGTCTCAGCATGCCATCTACCATCATATGTGGCTGCCCTATGTCAGCTCGTAAGGAGGAAATCTAATATTCCAAATATATTTGGAAATAAAGAAAATGAGTTGTGATAACTCATAAAAGGACAAACATCTTGTAGGGAACAAGAGACAAAAAGAGGAAATTAACCCAAGTAAAGATTAATTCTTGACAAAGTATTTACTATTTACTATTTGGTATTTCCAATTTTGCTAGTTTACTTCTTAATAGTTTTATACGTCTTTTCATAACTAACATTTTAAGTACCATATGTATAGTATACAGTATATACAGCACCTAAAGAAAATCTTTCAACAATAGCATGCTATCATTTTCAAAAACCAGATATTGACACGTGCACAAATTCAAGTTTGCAGAAAAATACATAAGGAAAATCAGCACTATCTTTCTTCTTCAATTTCAGCAAAATTCTATCAGTCATCTACAAATTAAAAAAATCAATCAAAGAAATAATTTTTTCAATTTGCCATAATCGAAATAGAGGATGTCATAGCACCAAAAAACTTTCAGGTAAATGTTTGGAAAACAAGACGTATGGTTTTTTATTTTTTAAATTGAATTTAATCAGGATAAAGTTGGATTTCAAAAAAAATGCAAAGAAAGGACAAAAAAGTATATTTTTAAACTTAGCATTTCAATAGCACAGTGTAATGTCCCATTTTCAGGTTCTCTTGCAATGTTGTTGGCAAGGCCTTTTGAATTTTGTGTCAACTTGATCAGAGAGGGGTATTCTAATGTTGCTAGTGAGCTTTGGATGATTTAGTAGAGTTGAATGACACATTCAAATGTTATTTCCAGCTTCTCGTTCGGTCTCCAAGATTCTTTGGAGGGAGCATCCATTTTTAATAAGTCACCTAGTTAGGTCTGTTTATCATCTCTCATCATCGAGATCACTCCTACGCAGTTAGTTTTCAAGTCCAATGCCTTTTGACCATTGTCATTACTTGGGTGTAATTTAGAGTCATATTTAATTAATTTCACTAAGGTTGTCATTTTAATTAAATTATTTAATTGAGCACCTCAATATTATAGCTCTATGGAAAGAGAATGGAAGATTTTATATGATGAGATGCTTAAAAGTGACCTTAAGAGTCAAAAATATTTTAAAAGTAAAATAAATCAATTTTTGGAGTTGAAAGGCTTAATAAATTAATGAAATGATGTTAAAAGGAGTTAATGAAAAGTTCCCTAGAAAGCTTGTAAAAAGGGGAATTGAGAGCTCATTTGTTATGCTGAAGATTATTCTATTTCTTTGATTGAAACCCTTGTGGTTCTAGAGTTTGGACTTGTTCCATCTCAGCCTCTGGAGGACGAAATCCCTCTTGGAAATATCAATTTTGGTGGTGAAAGACTCCACTTTAGCTGGTGGTTTGGTGGAGTCACTCAGATTTCGCAATTGGATTAGGTGGTGCAACAATTCTACCCTAGGATTTGGTAGTGCAACAATTCTACCCTAACCATTTTGTAGGAGATACCATTCAGGAATTTTGCAGTGTTCTTACCATTGGAATTGGAACAAATTATGAGATCTTTTTTAGAGTCAATTTGCAGAGTTTATTGGAGATTTTGCTTAATTTATTTCTCTTCAACTCAGACGCCTTATGGAGGATGTTTAATGAGGACAAAAATATACTTATGCTACCTGCCAAAGGGTATATGGTGTAAGATGCCAATCCTTAAAAGAGATATTATTTGTTTTGGAAGAATATTGCGAACCTTCATTTTTGCTTGGACAAAAGAATTAATGAAGCAAGACAAGGCTGGAATTATTTTAAAAAATATTGTGGGTTTTCTTAGTGCCCAAATATCTGGTCCATATGCAAATCAGACCTAGCTGCTACCCTGATAAAGTCGTGGGACTCTTTTATGAAAGATAAATGAGTGTATCTCAGTCTGTGCAAAGCTATTTTCTGCAGATACCTCTTAATGAAGGTGTAAGGAAGAGTAAATCACCTTCATACTCAACATACAAGCATTTCCTGCTGGTTGTGATATTTCTGAGTTTACGCTTACGCATAAATGAAGATTAATTGGCCGCCTAAGTTCCCTAACTAGGCATGGCTTTGATCTATGCTCAAAGGGGATTATTCATTGTTGCTGAAGTTTGAAGAATACCTTGCTAGCCGCTGGAAACTCTTGCTTGCAGTTATACACGGATCGTGGGACTTGAGAAGACTGTTGAATCTTATTTCTTTTATCACTGATGAATATATTGGTTGAGTGTTGGTCTTTCTTGTTGAGAGTTGATCTGTAATGCCCTGCCAATGAACCCTTGCAACTAAGGGTAAAACATGCACAATTTTTTTTTTTGAATCAATAACATAACATGTGCATAACATAAGGTCTCATAACAACCATCAAAAGCATTAACGTGACAATCGTTACACAATCATGCACAAACGGAAGTCTTAACACACTTCCCAGGAAGGCAACCCAACTAACAACCAGGACGAAAGTCCATGTCCGACGAGCCAACAACTAACCAAGCCAGTCAACGATTCATAGCTAATAGTAGAGAAGACTAGGTCAATGTTGATGTCAGTTTTATGTCACTATAACAAGCAGAATTGAAGACTCAATATTCCAAAGTGGAATATCAAATTTCCAACTCACTTGAACAAAGACATCATGTATGCTAAAGATTGTGAGAAAAGATCATCAAGATGACTCCAAGGTTCCTTCAAATGGCAGACTTAACTCAATTGTCATGATGTGATATGCTGGTATCGCGAGGGGACTTACACAAGTTCACTAAGATGAATTAACTTGACTTGCAAATGATATGGCTTCACAATGTACAATAAAAATATAATGACTTCTAACTTGCTATGAATCTAAACTACTACTTCTATGCTTGGATGCAAGAAACTTGTGAATATCCCTGTAACTCTACTAAGGGCAGTCTCGTCATCAACTTCACCCACCTAGAGCAATCTTCTAAGGTCTGTTCAAAAGATGTTCAAATTACTACAATGTCATCAATCTCATCTATAGATGCAAATCAATGAGCAAGTACCAATTGAAGTTAAATTCATAATAATGTCATTTGACCATGCAAAGGCAAGACTTACAATCAGTAAGAAGCTAGTGCTTTGGTCTATGATCGAGTCAAACAAATATGCATTCACAATTACTCTTACCCAACTAAACTAATCAAAGCAATTTCTGAACTAAGTACTTGAAATCAAAACAATTCTAAGTGAGGAATGTAGATCACTATGCAATACTCCAAGGTTCCTTCAAATGGAAGACTTAACTCAATTGTCATGATGTGACATGTTGGTATCGCAGGGGACTTACGCTAGTTCACTAGGATGAATTAACTTGACTTGCAAATGATATGGCTTCACAATGTACAATGAAAATATAATGACTTCTAACTTGCTATGAATCTAAACTACTACTTCTATGCTTGGATGCAAGAAACTTGTGAATATCCCTGTAACTCTACTAAGGGTAGTCTCGTCATCAACTTCACCCACCTAGAGAAATCTTCTAAGGTGTGTTCAAAAGATGTTCAAATTACTACCATGTCATCAATATCATCTATAGATGCAAATCAATGAGCAAGTACCAATTGAAGTTAAATTCATAATAATGTCATTTGACCACGCAAAGGCAAGACTTACAATCAATAAGAAGCTAGTGCTTTGGTCTATGATCGAGTCAAACAAAGATGCATTCACAATTACTCTTACCCAATTAAACTAATCAAAGCAATTTCTAAACTAAGTACTTGAAATCAAAACAATTCTAAGTGAGGAATGTACATCACTATGCAATACTCCAAAAGACTACAAGTTTTCACCATGCACAACACAACAATGAATATAGATCAAATTTGGCTGTATATTTTCAACAATTCTCCAACAATCTCCTTACAAATGAGGAGAGAATGCCTTATATAGGGAGCTCTAGAACAATGAATTGCCAAGATTAAATCAGAATCAATGACGCAAATTAATCCACTAAAACCCTAATTAGGGTTTCCACAACCATCACCCAATTACATTAAAGAAACACCATGTGGGCCAATAGAAAAATTATAATGCACCTATGGGCCAATGAGAGAAGAGTTTAGGTATAAACTACTAATCAAAAGACACCAAACAATGGGCCAATAAAAATGCAGCACCAAAATATGAACCGATGAGAAAATTCATGCCATAAAGGCTTACAATAAATTTTCCTTTAAAAGATTATTCACTTTGACTCTTTCCTTTTTTTGCAAATTCAATTAACCTAGACATGATTCCATTTAGCTTGTCCATGGGGACACTTGGCCCCTTCTGGATTTTATACTTAGCAACATCTAACTCTTCCATGCAAGGTGCAAAAATTGTCTCCCAGTTATCCATACTGTCTAGGCAAGTTGTTAGGAAGGTCTTGAGTGATGCAAGTCCTATCAATTGTTTTCTCTTTATAATATAGGTGCCCCTGAAGTAAACTACTTTCATCCTTTCTCTAAGCATTTCCACACTTATGCCGTCCTCCCTATTCCTATCAAACTAGAATGTCGTTCTCAAAGTCTCAAAAATTTCACAATATGAGATGTTGTATGTTTGAAGCTAAGACAACCATTATGGCAAGTCGAAGGTTGATATCAGAGGCTGGGTGTTCGATGATGGGGTGTTTTGCATGCAATAAACTTCTTTCTCTTAGCAGGAAGTGCAATTTGGTTTCTGTGTGTTTTTTTGTACAAAGAATTGTAAATTCTTTGTTGTTTGGGCACTTTTAACTGGTGAAAGAACCAGCAATTTGTGCAAAGGGAGAATGGCATCATACAGGTGATAATGATGGAATTACGGACTGCAGATTTGCTTTGATTCTCATTGGCGGTTGGGTGTTCAATTGAATTTAGAGTACTGAGATTTACATTTGGTTGGCAGCATAATGGTATGGACTGCTGAGTGTTATTTGGAGGACCCGATAACAATTACCAGTGGCTGCGTTGAATTTACTAGCAGGTTGTGGTTGAGACTAGAGTCAGATTTTCAGTATACAGTGTCAGCTTGTTTATTTCTGGGTTAGCGATTAAGGGAAGGCACGTTTTGTAAATTGTGATAATAATTTACCGGTTACTAAGAGGGGAGGGGTGAATCAGTAACAGAAAATTTTTAACAATTGTAAAACTAGCAAACTGATTTTGCATTAAAGAGCAGAAAGTCAATCAACCATTTACCATCATAAGCAAAATGACTCAGATCAACACAGGTGTTTATACGTGGAAACCCTCGGTTAGAAGGAAGAAACCATGGTGAGACAAAGCTCACAACTTCACTACTGTAGAATGAAGGTGCCCTATTAGGAGCTTACAAAGCACTGATCATAGTGCTACCCGGTTAAGGGATTTTACAGAGATCGATTAAAATCTGAACCCTATTAAAGGTTGCCTGGTTACGGGACTTTAAACATCACCAAAGATGTTACCCTGTTAGGGGATTTTTACAATGAACCAATTAGGTCCACCCTAATATAGGGATTTGAATATACTTTCACTACTGATAAACGTAATGATCTATTGTGACACTGAATGTCTGATTAGATCATACCTCTATTCCTCGTTAGCCTGGCTATTGAACTCTGCTACTTTTTAGGCAGCGTCTCTCAGAAGATATCTCTCTTCTGCTCTATGCAATCATCTAATTTCAACAACTTATCTTACGTCCTATGATTTATATTTATACAAGAGATTCTCTGTAATGAAACCCTTAACTCGTAGAGCCGCTAGGCTGCAAACTCCACAATAAATCATGCAATCAGCAAAAAACTATGCGTACTGAACTGGAGTTTACCTTGCAAGACATTTGCATGAATTAAAGCTAACTCCTGTTAAGAAGCTAACTCCACTTCTAAGCGGTGGGTGTCTCGTATAATCCTGCTTTTAACTCAAACTGATCCACTAGACCCGGTGCGGATCTTTAGGCTGCTTTAGACTAGTGTGACCTTATATCCGGTTCAACTTATGCATACTGAGACCGGTGTGTGTCCTTACCGGTGAGTATTATTGACCGGTGCAATCGTTATGTTGCTTGTCTACCGGTGTCTTCTAGGTGTAGTGAGTGACCGGTGGTTGTGAGTGACCGGTGACCCCTTACCGGTGCACAGCGTTTGTGGATGGTCACTAATGACAATCTTGAATTGCTAACAAATTGATGCCAGCGTATTCCTCATTAGGCATTCCCGTCACATTATACAACCTCCTCAAGCAGCTGCGATATAGATATATAAATATATGCACTGATTTGAAGGTCATGAGGAGTGCCAAGTCAAAATTCCAGGTGCTCTTTGATTTAAATAAATAATGTTGCATTTCTATATAGTAAATATTTCAAGCAATAATTTGGAGAGGTTATTTGCATTGATAGTTGTTTAATTTTCTTTTCCTCCAAGTTTATCTTTCATCTCCAATATTTGTCAAAAACCAAATAAAAAACATATATTCTGCAAAACCAAAAAACAATTGCAAGAAAATCAAAAATTATCAAAAACACTTCAATTTGGTGCTCGTTGTGGAGTTATAGCCACCAGGGCTCTTACACTCGTGATCAAGGAGAAGTCAACTTTTGCTAACCACAGAAAATGAAGTGCAATTTTTATCTAGATTGGATGGCACACATAGGCAGGTGGAGAATTTAATTCAAGATACATCAAGAGGTCATAGTAAGAAATTATTTCCCTTGCAGATTTGCATAAGATTAAGAGCACTATGGAGGAAGTGAAATCAACCTATTTCCACATGATTCATGACAGATATATGACTACAAAGATTGTCGATGAGACTTCAATTTTGTACAAAGAAACTAATGCTAAGGTAGATGAGCTTACATTTGAGCTGAGTACAACTCAAGATTCCTTGAAGAATGTTCTCAAGTCTCTTCTAGAAACAAAAAATTAGATTTTGTTTGATAAATAGTATAGGGAACAAGAAAATAGGGAAAGGGCAATACAACTCAAGCAGGTGATTAAAGAATTTGGTTGCATTTAGGAGGAGTATGATCTTGACCGTTGTCCGAAGAAATCAGACAAATGGAGTCTGGATCAGCAAGAGGATTGCTTCGAGTTTGGAGTTGAGGATAATCTTCAGTTTGTTAATAATCCTTTGTTTGAGGTGGATGCTGATGTGATTTATGACAATCCACTCTTCAAGTTGAATGATGGAGCTTTTCTCTAATTCTAGTGATGAGATTGGAGTTGATCATAGGATTTGGGACCCAAGTGCAATTTCTAGCAGTGAGGTATTGAGATAGGATTGGAGTTGTAGGGCAAATTTCAGTGATGTCACTGTTGTCCACTTTCCAGTCAATTTACACGGTTGACTTGGAGTTTTTTTGAAGCTTAGAGATTTGACAATTATAGTAATTCTAGGTGCATAACATTCACTAAAAGAAACTATGATGTTTTGAGTTTTGACACACATTCATTAGTAGTTCACACATATCCATCTCTCATGAGCATGAATGGTCCACTTAGCACTCATTGCAACTAGGTGATGATCATAGCAGTGAAGCATCAATTGTTTTAAGGAGGTCATCCATCCTAGTACTACTAAAATAAAATAATTTAAAGAAATAAAAGAGTATAGAGTCACATCACACAATCTAAGACAAACTTCAAACCTTTCAAAGCTACCATCTAAAGATGATTTTTGAGAATCCAACATAATTAGCGGCCTACTTTTAAGATTTCATATTTAGTGGTTTCCAATGGTGTAACTTATGCACTTGATATCCATTTTAAGAAAACAAACAATTATTTCTAAGTTTTGGAGTTTCCTAATTGATGGGTAAACTTTTTAAAAGCCCTAGGTAAACAAAACTTGAATTTAGTGAGTAGGGCATCTCTAAGAGTCAATGGGTAGTAGCATGTGTATGTTACATTCTATAGTTATTAATAATTTTTTTTACATAAATGCAAAAATGATGTGTAAAAATTTTGGAAAAAAAATTGATTCATGTTTTATGAAAACTTTGCATGTTTTTTATTAGTGGCATGATGGGAATGCCATATCATATTTAAAAAGAAATTATTCTTTCTTCTATCCAATGCCTATAAAGATAAGTTAGATGGATACTATTTCCACAATTCATTGGATTCCATCAATTAGACACTATTTTATTATAAAAGATGAACATGGATGATGAGTTGATCGAAGCCTCAATTAGCCCCATCCCTAATGAAAGAATGAATATAAAACTCTACCTCTCTACATATAGGCTTGATCATTAGATCAAGCTTATGTGTTCTTCATCATATTCCTATCAAGGTGTGAAGAGAAACCAAATGATCCTAATTTAATAGATAGAGACCCTATATTCCCTTTGTGTGATTCTAGCAGAATTTCTAAACCCCTATTACATTCACAGCAATTTTGATGAATCAAAATATGTGCTACATTGTCTATCTAAATCTACATTATGTTCAAAGCAATTTCGAAACATGTCTAATATCATTATATTAATTAGAGTTTGTAATATCATAGAAAAAGATGTTAAAATAAACCAAATTTTTAAAGAACTTAGATGAACCACATTGTGATTTCAATAATGCAATTTGCCTGCATGGCAATAAAAAATTGAAGTTCACAACACTAATTCAGATAACCAATTACATTAAAAGTGACCCCATGGCTTAAGTCTATTTGCAGCTTCTCTTTGGCATTATATAAAACATAATAATTTTAGCTGGTGACGAGTACAAGATCATTCAGAATCTATACACATGCTACACAAAGGAATCCAATAACAAATTGTCATACAGAAAATTCTGAAATAAAATCAAAACAGTATCAATTCTCAATGTACAACTGAGGAAACTTGATTAGCAGAGGCTACTCAAAACCATTAATAAATCAACTATATAATCACAATATGACAATGTACTATGATGTAGAAAGTCAGAAACAGTAGGTGAAAGATTATTATTAAGCATTGAGGCTAAATGTGATAACCAATTAGCATGTATATGCCTCACATTAGTGGATATGTTTACTTGTCATACCTTTGTTACTGCTCGAAGCACAAAGAGGAATGTGAAATACAAATTTCTCACGCGCTCAGGATATTTAAGAACCCGATTATATAGCAAAGTTGGATTTGGTCCCCACTGAAAGAAAGCAAGAGATGCAATAAAACTAAAATGTTAAATTCTGCACCAAAATATTTGTAGTTTCTCTAATCTATAGGTTTAAAGCATGTTTTAAAAAAATTAGCCTCATGAAGGTAAGCATGCAGTCTCGGACAGCATTAAGGATAACCCATTAAGCAATGTTTACAGACAGTTTAGACTTGAGAGAACCCACCAGATTCTTTGATTCATCAAGTAGATAATTTGATGCAATATGAACTGAAATAGATGAATGCAGCCCTGAAATAAGCTTGTAGAAAACTCGCCTCTCTGGAGAGGAATCTCCCAGCGCATCTGCAAACATTTGTCATAAAGCAACAATACATGATATGTCAAGAAAAGCAATCAAAAGGAGAATTCTATCGACAAACAACAGAATACTTACCAATCTTATATTCAAATGGCCATAGCCTCATATCAATGATAATGAATTAACGAATTCCGTAAAAAAACCATAGTGGTAGAGAATAATACCAATATTCCATACATTTTTCTCTCTAATATGCTTCTTTATAAAAGCTCCTGTCCCTCAGGTATATATTGTATTAATACGACTTTATAGGTAAAGCTTCCTTGAGGAAAAAATTGTCAAGAAATCAAAGGTCAAGCTTTTCCATTGTTTACAAGAATGTTTACCTATTCTATCTTGCTTCAACATCAACGATGAATCATTTAAACATAGAAATGATTCAACATCACAATGCTACTATATGCATGCCCTCTATGAAGACAAACTCTTGAACATTTAAAAAATAAAAGATCCTTGAAAAGGTAGAAAATGTTTTGTATATATTTATTTGAATGTGAAAAAAGGTAGACAAACTCTTGAACATTTAAAAAAGAAAAGATGCTTAAAAGGGTAGAAAATATTTTGTATATATTTATTTGAATTTTGATTTTGTTCCCAACTCTTCAAGTAAATTTTCCATTTGGATGAAGCATACGAAACATTTTCAGACTAAAGCTATACCTACTCTAGTGTATTTGATGAAGAGAAGAAGACAAATCTTTAGAGTTGCTAAGTTTAGACTACTTTATTAGGACTTAGTTATGGGTATAAAGAGAGTCTCAACTCTCGAGTCTCACTTATTGTAACTAAAGGTTACAAAATACACTTTATTTGCGAGAAAGTGACAAAAATCCTAACCAAATAAGGTTTGTTATTTTCAAAACAAATGTATTTCAAAAAAGTAATTAAAATGTAGTTATTGGGTAGTTAGGAGATGGTTATCCAAAGAAGCCTACACATACAAGGCAAATTGTCATGTAAAGGGGGACTCTTACAAAGGGGAAACCATGGAGAAATTTCCAAAGAAACTTTTGGCTTTACACTATGTACAAAAGGGTTTTTGGACTTGTATATTTTCAAAGAGATAATGAAGAATGCATTGAGTCACATGTCTTGAATGTGTTCATGAGTTATCATTACTAATTTTTCGTATGTTAAGTTGATAATTTCTTTATGCATTAGTTGAATCTAATGGTTTTTCTAATATACACAATTGATGTGATGAAATACACTCATTTATTGGTATCTTGATTTGAATGTGTTGGCATAGCCTGTCTTGTCGTATGTCAAGGTTTGTTATCCTTCTTTTGTCATCATTGCATTATGTGCTTAAATCCCCTTTGTAATTTTTGTCCGTTGTGAATCTCAAATAGTATTCGTATGTCTACTATTGGGATTTCAGTTATACACTTTCTTTACTTTTGTCTTGTCTCCTTTTTTGAACCCCATGATACGAGGGAGCTTCCCCACTCAAGCACAGAGGAAGGTTGTGGTTTACTGCAATCTCTCCAACTATTGGCACGGTTGTCACTGCTCTTTGGGCAAATAGGGTCAATTTTAAAGGTAAATTTGTAGTGACAAATCTGTTTACCAACATTATCATATGACACTATGATGTGCATTGTACCTCTTTTTTGGGTATGAAGATGAAGAAAAACTACTTATCAAATCTCTAGATTCAGTTTTTGGCATGTTTTTTAAGTTTTTTTGCAGAATATTTTTTTAATATGCATTGTTTTTGCCATAGTTCCAAGTCTGGGTTATAATTGAGGCTTGTCAAGTTCTTGTTGAGTCTAATTTTCTTTCATGTCCCATTTCCAAGTCAAAATTAAGGGCTTGCTGAGTTTTTTCTGAGTCCGCATTTTTTAACTATGTGAATTAGGAAACAGATCTTGCTACTAAATCAATGCTAAAATTTTAAAAGAAGTATGACAATGAAATTTGCCTGGCAAATTCAAAGGATATTTGTGACCACTTTGAAAGATTTCATTGATAATTTTAATGTGAAGCTTTTTAAGGAAGAGCAGAATGTTATATACCCTTAATTAATATAACGGAAAGGTTATTAAAGACGTTCAGGGATGTGTTTTATTGCACATATCCCTTCATATGTCTCTTGATGTATCTATTCATGGAGAGGTATATAAAATGCCTTTTACAATATAAATATATGTTATTTAGTATTTACATTAACCAAAGATATTAATGTAGTAGTCCTTTGGGATTGTGACGTTAACTATCTCTGATTCATAGTTTCACGTTGCTCTTAACATGCCCTGCCATGTATTTGACTGTATCTTGTGAATATAATTTTTTATCAGAGTAACCTCAAAAACTCATCATTTCGAACATGATCCAATTATGGTCAGTAGAATAGAAACCTTGATAAAAGAACCAGACCAATGAGCTCAAAAACTGAGACAGTCATACAAACTGATTTGTGTGTATGTGTTGCAAGAAATGCAATAAATTAACACCATTTTGAAGGACTGCAACAAAAACCACCACTGCAGACAGAAAATCTGTTTGCATCTTACAAATGTAATGGCAGAGTTTGGTAAGATTTTTATTCCAACTTATTGATGATAATATTTTAGAATGTAGTTCAACTTAGCCCCACTCGCAAGGGTTTGAAAATTCTTCCAAGTGCACTTTGGATAAGACTCTTACACAGCTACATAAAAATAAATGCATTTATTTTTATAAAGATATATTAGAAAAATCAATGTGGCCTATAGCAATCACCAGCTTGCCAAAAATTGGCAAGATTACGAATGTGGTGCCACTGAAAAGGGTGACAAGACAGATTTTAACTTATTTAAGACAATTGATGAAATTCAAATGAGAGGTGATTTGTTCATCCTTTATAGGTATGTCACTCAATTATCGGACATAATAAAATATTGTTAGGTTGACAATAGTTAATCTAAGCCATACTATGATGCCTGTCATGATAATGTTGGTGTATCTCTTAAGATGTAATGGTTAAATATAATAAAAATGTAAAATATAGGAATGTATATAGAAAACTGTTTCTAATCCATTTCTTATACATGACCTCATCCAACCCTGTTTTCCACCTTGTTACTATTTCCATTGTGTTTCCCATTCCTTGTTATAATAATGTAGGCCTGTGCAGGGTGGTGTATTATGAACAGACCTGAGAGGTGTGTAGAAGGAACACAAGAATTGCTCAACGAGAATGACAAATCTAGTGCATATCCTGTATTTAAAATAAGCTGCAGTGTCATGTGTGGACCCTGTATATATCTGTTTCTATCAGACTAACCTCAAAATCCTCATAATTTTGAACAAGATCCGATAATGAAGAGAAGCATAGAAACCTCCAAGAAATAACCAGACTGATAAGTCGTAAAATAATATCTGGTTACCAACTGATATGTACAGGATGATGGATTCTGAACAGATTTCAGGGATGTCTAGCAGGAACACAAGACTCACTCAAGGAGAATGACAAATCTAGATAATCACAGGAAAATAAATGATATCTGACATTAGAAAGATCTATGCTTTTTGTAGAGATTTCTCCTCTCTCACTGTCACCTATAGGTGGGTGAAACTGCTGGTGCTTCTTAATAGTAGTTATAAACTAAAACACACTAGGTGTTACATGAGATGTTATGTACAAAACACATTTCGCAACCCATCGTATGATGATAAAGTAGATACTAAAATGTAATATAAGGTGCTAATCATCTAAGTAATTACCTTCAAGACAATTGTCTTTGTATATTGAGTCCCATATTCTTCGAGCTGAAGGACCAGTGTATCCAGTGTAACGTTCAGGATTTAACTGAAGATTTACATAGGTCATTTCAGCTGCAAAAGCAAAAGAGAACACAATTTAACTACACTGAAAAAATTAGAATATCTCATAACAAGATATGCTAACTTAATTGATGATGAGCTATCAGTTGCCAATTACATTACAACATAAGTCTTTTTAGAATCTTTATTTATCATAACAAAGAGCAACTTTGCCAGATGTTACCAGATGCAGAGAACTTTCCATGAAAGTTGCCAATCACTATTTGTAGTTTATAGCAACCAATCAATAGACGAATGTACTCACTGTAAAAGAATATGTCAAGGAGAATTAATCTTACCATTGTCTGTCTCATCATCATAAGTCCAGGGGTTGTCTATTTCTGTCCAGCCCACAAATGCTTTACTATCAACAGTCCGATCAACAGTAGCTTGTGGCTTGCCTTCTTGACACATTAAATCATCACTAGAGAGATGACCATTTGGTCTTTTAAATGCTTCAGGAAACTCATGGTCTGGACACTCACATACACTGCAATCTCGAAGGTGGCACATCCCATCATCAGGCCAGAAAGGGCAATCACACCAAAGCCTTACCTATATAAAGTAGGCAATCAAGAAAACGTTAATAAACAAAAAGTTGAAAAAGTAGAAGTGTATATAGAAAATTTATACAAGACAAAAACTCCAAGAAAGGAGCTAGTTCATGTGTTTGAATGATTATATCTCCAATTAATTAACTCTCTGCATATGGGCAATAGGCATATAAAGTAATCCTCTTTGGTCTCAGTACAACTGTTTCAATGGTTAACCCATGTCTTCTTTAGAAAATGTTAAGATTGGAATATGGGATGGCACCAAATTATGGTGGCAGCTGACCTTTAACAAAGTCAAGAATTCACAGTAGATGTGCTAGATAGTCTAAAATATAAACTTGCTTACAAATAAGTTTTCTTCTCTTGGTTACAATTTTTAAAAAAACTTCTAACATTCCATTTGACCTCTTTTTCAGGAATTAGTCATTAATGCTTTTGCAGAATTTAAGGCAGTGAATGTGTTGAATAAACTAGCTCATTTATATGAATGCTTCATGCTTTAAGACAAATTAGGAATGTAAGGGTTGTTGCTACAATTTTAATTGCACTATTGCTTGTGAATGAAAAAATTAATGCATGCATGTCAACTCAAAGGAGAATTCTAGGAGGCAACTCGTTCATATATTCTATTTTGTATAGATTGCAATGGATGACTATGAAAATCCTTATAGTCTCTTACTTTGCAAAATGCATGCATCCATATTTACTTAGTAACATCAAACTGGCAAGAAATACTTTCAAGAGAAGTAGTTTATTTTTTGGCATTATCTGTTCCACACTTAAAGTTGAAATGACTTACTTTTAAACTAACTTGCCGATTCAAGTATGGGTGCGGGATAGGGGTTATACCAAAGAAATGAGAATCGGAATTGGATCGGAATCGGCAAGGCTGAATCGAATCGTCAAGGCCGAATCGAATCGTGAATCGGCCATGAATCGGAATCGAATTGGCCACAAATCGGCAAATTTAAAAAACCCTTGAAATTTAGAGATTTTAACAATTTAAAACTTATTTCATGCACCCTTTATTGAATATAACTTAAACACACTATAACATCATCAAATAGAAGCTAATATACATAAGCAAGGAACATAAATGATAAATCCATCACATACATTACACGTAAAATGTAAATTGTAGCTAAAGTAAATAGAAATCATAGGATCGTAATGAGTCAAATCATAGAATGTATATAAGATGAAGATCCATAAGACATCAAATCATAAATGTATGTAAGATGAAGATCCATGAAACATATGTCTATCAATATCTATAAGATCCATAAAACTAAATCATTTCATAGTATGAATCTGTGATGCTTGATCATTGATCAATGCCAAATGTCAAAGTCTTCATAACTAGATCTTAGGTAGTCTTTGTTGGTGGCTGTTTTCAAGTCCCTAGGTCCGGCAAATGAGGTTTGAATGATTTTGACCTATTGAGAAGTCATGTCTGTCTGGGATTTGGGCGAGAGCTAAGCTAAGTTTGTCATAGAGATTGTGTCGAAACCAAGTGATTTGTGATAAAACGAGTTAAAACCCTTTGAGAATCCTTTTGCCAGCTTCAGTTTGACCTTAGAAAGCCATGATGGATTGTGGGAGGTAGCCCTGCTAAAGGCTTGTTGAATCCTAAAATTTGGTTAAGTCTGGAATTTTCAAAATCTAGAATCTGCATCTTAACTCCTATGAAGCTGGAACCTATCTCAAACATCCTGAAGTATATATATTTTATAATTTATACAAATATGACTTAAAGTATAAGAAATTAAATAAATCAAACTTATAATTAAATGAAATATTTGTATAAACTTACAACAAATAGGGAAGGCAAAAAAAAACATTGAAAATATTTGTGCTTTTTAAAAATTTGACTTGACTTTTTAGCTACCCGCCGATTCACGCTGATTTCCCAAGCCGATTCAGGCAATTTTTTCACATGAATCGCCGATTCGGCGATTCATCGCAAAAAATCGGCAGTTCCGATTTCCGATTCAAAAAAAATCATTTTTGGTGAATCAAATCGTGAATCGCTCGATTCAGGCGATTCATTGGCAATTCTCGGAACCGTTATACACACACACGTGTTTTCAAACATCAAAATTTTAAAAATAACTATAACTATATAACTATAAGAAGAGTGATACTCATAAATCCATAATTGCCAATAAATAATTTTTTTAAATACCTCATAATATCGTATTCATAATTTGTCCAAAAAATGATGATAATTGTTACCCTTGCCTTTTTCCTTGCTCTCAGGTTCGGTCTTTGTCAGTAAAAAGCTCTATGTTGAACTTGAACTTGAACTTGAACTTCGTCAAGTTCAAGATCCAATTGGAAGTTATTAATATGTCCCCATCCACAAGGTTCCCGGTTGTCGGTTTGTCAGTTTTTGCAAGTTATACCTGAACCTCGAACTTTGTCAAGTTCAAGTTCAAGTTCAAATGTAAAGTCCAAAATAAGGAATATTCTGGAAGTATGGTTCTTTCTTTCGCAAGGAAGTTTCCTTTTTCAAGAAGCATCGTTGCCAAATCAGAACTATAGAATGTTGTTGTGTGAAGTCACCGGATTTGATGGGACAGTACAAGCATGCTGAAATATGATTATGACAGCTGGCAGCGCAATACAAAAGGGGTCATTATTGTGAAGAGTGTGGTAATCAGGAGACGTTATTGGGAACTGAGAAATTTGTGCCAATTTGACATGAGATTTAATGAGAAAGAACTTACTATGTCACATCAATGATTTCTACATAAATGCATTCATTACAACCGTCCTACATAAATCTATTCAGGATTTTTACCAGCCTTGTTAATAAATTGAAGCCTTTGTTAGTATTTGATTATCATTTTCTTTCAGAGAAAGGGAGCAGCGGAGTTTGTGGTAAGAGAATTATAGAGAATTTGTGCACAGACGATTGGTGAGTTATCCTCTTTCCTGCAGCTTTCAGTTTGTAGAGGAAGATTGTTGCTATTTCTTTTGTGAAGTTTCTCTTCTTTTCTGTTAAGATGCCTCTGTTTTGCCCAAAGCTTCCGAAAACTGAAAGCAGAACCCATTTATTAGTATCACTCCCAGACATTTGTGATACTTCTCTGGTTAATGTTAGTCTAGTGGAATTATGTGAGAGGGTTAGTAATGCATCAAAGGGATCTATCTCTAAAAAGCTGGCTGGAAGCGGATTAATGGAAGTTGCCGCATTTCCCCCAACCCTAGCATGCCCTGAGCTTGTGCTAGAATGCGCTAATAAATATGATGCTAAGAGTAGATGCATTAAGGATGCCTCAGGGGAAATTCTAGTAAGAATCAGTCGAGAGACACTCATAGCGGCTTTTAAAATACCTCACAAAGAACCCTATGAACCCTGGACTTACACAGAAGCGACCTGAGTATATGAAGGGGATAAGAAAAAATACAATTCTCTGATTGCTCAAAGCTGGTTGGCAAAGCCATAGAAGGGAGGCTCATGGTTGCCCAAACCCTTGACAATTGAACATTTCCATAAGGAAATTGCAGACATTGTTTTCCTTCTGAACAGAGTTAAAGGAAATGAACATGCCTTCCATTGGGAAGACTGGATGTACTGTTTCATTCAGAAGATTTTAGGAGAGGAAAAGTTTATCGACTAGGCTGACTTGATCGCCGAAAAACTTCATAGAGAACTCCTAAATGTAACCAATTTAACCCCTTTCTACATGACTTCCTACCTTATATATATTCTTGCATGTTGTAAAAACTGGGAAGGTTTACCCCACGAGCCATGAAGATTTATGATTACTACAAACATTTGCAGAGTGAGAGATTTACAGAAGAATTCAAAACAATTAATGATATATTCCTAGGCAAGCTAGTCTTTGAGATGCGCGGGAAAGAAAATAGTAGGCTCACAAAGGAAGCTATGCAAGTGGTGAATGTTTATGGGTGTTACTTTATTCAATTCCCTCGGTTCACTTATATTAGGGTTGGGGCGTTTGATGAAGAGCCTTCGAGACTACCCAGATACTGTTTGGATAATGTAATCTTGATGGAGATTTGCAGACAATTGGTTATCGTTGAACGAAAGTCTGGTAGTTCCAAAAAGTCCTCAGGTGTCCTATTTCCTATTGAATTAGGTCACTATAGGTGTAAAAGTTTCCAAGATGCCTTAGCAATGGAAGGCGAGCTTCACACTCTAAACTTCAAATCTTACATCCCTAGAGAAAGTTTCGACTACAGAGGTTTTGCCAAGTCAAACCTTAATGTTCCTTCTACATTCATGCATATTCCAGACCTTGAGGATTACTGGGCTAATTGCTCAAATGATCTAGAAGTCAGAAGAAAATTGTGGTCCAGGATGACTCTAAGGCAGATTATCACTTTTAGGCTTGATCTAGATATAGATGATGTTGAAGAGGATGAAGATGTGGATGTGCTTGATCCTCAATTCCTTGAGCAAGTCGAGGCTCTTCCTATCCCAGAAATTGATTGGACAAAAGTAGAGGAGGATAATTTAAGGTCTAGGGCGGCTAATGTGACCAGAAGGACAGAAAATTGGCTTCAGGAAAAGAAGGCCCCTAAAATTATTCCTCAATCCTCGAAAAAGCAAGTGAAATCAAAGAAAAGAAATTCCTCGAAGAAAGCTTCTGTTTCAACTAATTCTGTTGTAGGTAATATTGAACTTGAAGTTGAACCAGTTAGCCCGAAAGTTCAACTTCAACTTCAAGCTGAGCCTACCATACGGATGACCCGTTCAAGTACCCGGATAAAGAACAAAGATAAGGAACCAGTAGTGAATTCCATTGTTATAGTAGACTTGGATTCTCCCGAAACTGAACAACAAGAGGAGCCAGTTCCAGATTTCTGTTCGCCCAGTATGTCTGACAACCAGCAGGTTCAAGGTAATACAGATAATGCTCCAATGGACTCCCTTACTCTTCTGAGCAGCCATGAGACACCGAAGAAGTCCACCATAGCTCCAAAATGGTTGGAAAATTCTATTGCTAAGAAAAGAAGTGTCGTGCCTCTGTCCTTGCCGATTGAAGATGTGGTGAGTAAATGCTTGGGTAAAACCCCAAAGGTCAAAAAACCCAAGACTAAATCTAGAATTGACTCTGACGAAGATACTGGTCATTGGGTAGCAGAGATTGCTAAATCAATAAATGATAAAGGGAATGAAGAAGTCTCTGCACAGGATTATCAAGTGTCCAAGATTGACTTAGGGAAAGACAGTAGAGCAACAAATATGAAGATATTTGACGTGTCAAACAGAAAGATTGCTAATAGAGTATGGAAGGACGCCAAGGATAAACAAGAAATGAAGGAAGCAATGAAAAATATGGCTCAGTACATTCATGCTATTCAACATCCAGAGCCTCTTCCATTGAGTGAAATGCCAGCATCAATTGATGTCAAATCCCCAGTTAACCAGAAGTTCCTGGATCAAGTGCAGAGAAACAAGGCCATTACCAAAACATTTGAAGGCTGGATTGAGTATGTTAAATCTGAGGCCATCAAACACTTAGGCTGCTCGAATCAAGCCCAGAATGAGGCCAATAACCTTATTAAGAAGGTTGGAGCAAGTGTTGAAGGCTGGGAAAAAGAAAAGGGAAGCTGGGTAAAAGAGATCCAATGGATGGAAGAGATTCAGGAATACGGCCTGCCAAAGTTTCTTGCAGAAAGGCCAGTCCCGGGTTTGGATGATAAGACCTTATACGTCCTGAAATAATGCATTGACTGGAGGAACGAAGCCATGGCGCAGGGCATTTCTGAAATCAAAGATCTTCTTAAAGAGTTGGAGATAATAAAGGATATAATCCTAAGTGATATAGACTGGATTGATAAGCAGTGTTCTGAGGCAAAGGAGGAGTTAATTAGGCCAGGTGAGAAGGTCATCAAAAATGTTCGAGTGAGATTCGATGAACTCAAAGAAATGAAAAATGTTGACCGTGCAAGACTTTTCTAAGGTTCTGCGCATGGAATCGATGCTCCTGATCTAGCAGAAACATCTGGAGATGCATGATGGGAAAGTGGCACAAATCAGGAAAGACAAGGAAGTGTGGAAGCAGAGAATTGCTTACCTCAGACGACCACATCAGCAAGTGATCACATTTACTGCCGCGTATGAGAACTGGAAAGCGGCTCAGCTGGTCTCAGCCTCGACGCCTTAGCTCTGGTGGACACTTGGATGGACTCAAAAGGCGTTTCACGCCACAGTCCCACTTTTCCCATTTTATGCTCTTAGTTATTTTAACTAAAAACTATTTACCTATAGTCAGGTAGTTTTAATTGTGGTTGGTTTCAACCCCTGCATGGCTATATATTGAAAGACTTAAGACTTATAGAGGGTCGGCTCTTTGAGATTTTGAAAATCTATGCTTTAGTTTCTTTAAAACTTATATGATAGAATGTATATGAGATCCTGTGGTTTTATATATATATTTAAGCTTTTGAAGTGGTGAACACTGTTGTTTATCAATGCATGTGACCTGTTTTCTTATGGAGATGAATCATATGTGAAGAAGCTTATCTGTTATATGAATTAATTTTACATCTGAAGTAACAGAGAGAATTTGTGTGTAAATCCTAGTTTTGAGCATGTGGATAATCATTGTTTTCAGATTTGAATGGTTCTTTAGCTTGCAAATTCTTTTCGTGTTGATGAAATGAATGTTTTGCCTTACGTATTTTCTGGTAAAAAATACCCATGATTTGCATTCTTTATTGAATAAGACTGTATTGAATATTTACTAGCGAGGCAGCTGCACCTTGAAAATATGCAGAGAGTTTGCTATTAAAGAAACTCAATTGTTAGTGTTGTGATTAACTTTCCTTTCGGTCTAGTAAGAGTCTTTAGATTAATTTCAAGAAAGGGAAAAACTGTTCACTAACAATAATCAAGTCTCAAAATGTCATTATACAATGAAAATTCTTATTACAATCTATATTTAATATCCATATTCATCTTCATCAAAAGCATCAAGGTCAACATTTGGTTCAACTTTATTTGAAGTTTTGAACCACAGTACCTTAGATTGCCACTCCCACTAGCTACACATCTATGTCAAGTGCAAGAGCTGCCTCATCTATAGAGACTTGGGCAAGTCGTGCAACTGCAGCATCTAAATCAGCAACCTTCAAAACTAGCTAGAAGAAAAAAAAATGGTGAGGAAACAAGTTTTGTGTTGAGAAAATAAGGTGAAATGACCAAAAAAAGTTTAGGTAGGGAAAAATTAGAATGGGAGGAGGCATTTTAATTTTTAAATAATTTTTAAACTTCTAGGGCCCTTTTTTGGACACTAATGGTGTCAAGAACGCCCAAGTTTGCACCCTAGGCGAACCCAAGGCCAAACCTAAACCCGAACCCACGAATCTGATAACATAGCTTTTCAAAATTAAAGCAAGTTTGTCTCCTTGTGATTTTAAGCCTGGTAAGACTAACTATTTCTCAAATGTGAAGAGCAATGGCTTTTAAAAGTAATTTTTCATTTAGCTTGATGGAAAAATATTTCTACACCCAAACAAGATCAACTTTGCATTAGACATGGTGAGAATTACAAATGCAAAATGTTATAGAGGAGCTCCAAATTGTGTATCAACTTTGTATTACTATTGGAGTTGTAATACTACTAGGTACTATCATACTACATAGTTGTTGCCCTGTGTACAATTGACAAGACAAGCTTTGCTCAACCTTGATGGGTTTAGCAAGACATCTCAATGATTGTTTGGATCATTTTACTACATGCTAGCAACAACAACCAAACTACAGATGATCCCCATAACTATGTCTGGCATGATTGACCAACTCACTGATGCTTTCCAACCAAGACCAATGGCATTGCCAATCCCACTAATACCAAAAACAAAAAGCTCAATTTTAATCTCCATCAAATCCATATCATTATGTCCTTGTTTTACAAAATATTAGAAAGTCCGCCCCTATGGTGGAAACAAGTTGTTTACATGATGTACTTCATGCATAACTTTGGCACTTCTTATCTTGAAACAAGAAAGTAAAGTGGCCATCAAATGAACTAATATTTCAAATCATCAAAATCCAAGGGAACTCATTGACGAGAGTTGCCCTCAATGCATGTAGTCTTTGCCACAATGATTTCCAAGTAATTAATGATGTGAAAAGGATTAGGTTAAATTATAATTAATTTAACTATGGAAGTTTCCATGCATCAAATCTTTAGCACAGAAGATAGGATTATCCCAATAGTGGACCTGGACCAAGTGCCCAACATGCAAGTTTCACCAAAATTATCAATTGAATTTGATGCTAAAAGAAACTCACACTAAAACCTGTATTTTACCCACATTGAAAGTTAGCATCATAAAGACGGAAGCAAATTGTGCAACACTAAGAACTATATTGGCACAAGAAGGTAATAGACCTCAAAGGACATGTCGATGGGTGTTTTGTGACCACACCAACACAGAATAAAATACCAAGTTATCTTATCCTCTCTTGAGCAAAATCTTGTGTATGCTTAGTGCTAAGATTGAGAAAGATCTAAGATACCGGATCCTTCATATATGCCTCGGATCCTAACTCCAGTGCAATCCGGATCTGGATTCTTCTCGAATCCCTCCTAGATCCCTCCAGGATTTTGGATGGCAATCTGTATTCCCTATGGATTCTGCATAGTGGAATCCATAGAGAATCCGAATTGTCATCAGGAACCCTGGACGGATCCGAGCAAGATCCAAAAGGATCCATAGGAATCCACAGTTGTGGGTGCCCAAAAATGGGCCCCACATGCCAAATTTATATTTTTTTAAATCTAAAATCCTAAATATATGTACATTAATTTACAATAATCATTTCTGAGAACAATGAGTTACATGTAGCATCTTTGAACTTTGTATTTCTTATATGCTTTAGGTCAATTATAATGTATTAACCAGCATCTAATAAACTATAGTTGTGTTACTCTTCTCTGAACACAGACCATTTTGTAATACTACAACAAAGGTCAAGGAATAGGGTTAAGAGTGTTGCATTTGCTTATCATCTCAATAACGAAAGTTGAGTTTCAGAATTAGATATAGATTATATTTAGAGAGTCCTTAGGCTATCAATTCTTGTCTTCCTCACATTTCACGGGTTTAGCACTTCAATGAAAGCAAGCATGTTGTCCTTTCAGTGTTGTGCTATCGTCAATTTTTGTTCAAAAGACAATTGATTTGTAGTTCAAATCTTGGTTGTTGATATGTATTAATCTGTGCTCCCTTTATGCTTTGATGGAACTCAATATCTCTTTCTAAGCCATCACTTCAGCACAAGGGTTTGTTCTATGAATCACTCTTGTGTTGTGGCAAAAATGGGAGATTTGAAACATGGTGTTGATATGCATTAAAGCATAAAGGATATTGAAACTTTGTCAGATGTCTTCATTGATTAAGTGTTTACATTGGACCTTGTGTTGCAAAGTATAAGTTAATGTTTTTCATTCATGAAATTGGTCCCATAAAACATTTGACATGTACATTAATTTGCATTAGGATTATTGTACATTGAACATTGAACACTAAACCCTAACCAATGATGAATGAACATTGAACATGTTACATGTATGAATCTATGAATATACATACATACATATATATATATAACTTCGAAATATCGTTATCGACAACTTTTCGCTAAGGGCAAAAAGAAATATCAGGAAAATATCGGAGATAAATCGCCAACTTATCAGGAAAATATCGGCAATTTTTTTCCTCTGCAAACACCAATTTGCAAACACAAAAATATGAAATGCCATAGTGCAAAATGTCATTATCGGCAACTTATCGCTGAGGGCAAAAAAATTATCAGAGATAAATCAGCAACTTATCGGGAAAATATCGGCAATTTTTTTCCTCCAAACACCACTTTGCAAACACAAAAATATGAAATGCCTCTTTTTGGGTGTCAATCCCTATAAGTGGACTGCGGCCGATAAGTTTTCTAAATATTATCGATATTTAGGCAATAACTTCATGTTTTCTTTGCCATAAGTTTGGAACTTCATGGAGATTAGTAATCCATAAAAAAGTAATGTATTTTCGCACAGCACTGAACTTATCAGCGATATATCGGCGTTATTTTAATCTATGTTTTGAACTATGATATATATAATTTTAAATGTCTATGTATATATCCGCAGTACTGGAATCTGCCTGGAAAAAAAATTTGCCGAATCCCCAAATCCAAATCAAACCAGGATTGACTACTTAGCAAAAGATCATACAAGTGACTCCAAGGTTCTTTTATGTCAGGTCTCGGTTGTGGATAAGCTCAATGGTCGTTGTGATATGTTGATAACACAAAGGGACTTACGTTTGAATTGTTCTTCACTCCTTTCGCAATGTTGGCTCGAACTTCTTCATCAGATATTGCAATCTTGTGATACTTCTTTGAATGGACACAACTAAAAAGAACTGAAATTAAAAAGGTAAAGGGTTAGAAGGATCTAAATCTACTCCTAAGTACAATGATATCTCCCAAGGACAATGAAATCAATGGATAGTGTTCCACTAGACAAATTCCAAAATAACCAAATGTTGCTTCGCCAAGATCAACTACAACTCCGCAAGAACCAGTGCAATCTTCTAAGAACTATGCAAAGAATTTTCATATCATAATGAACCAAGGTTGCACGGGGACGAGGATACTTGGGTGCATCAATTTTTTAATTTAATATCTTATAGAAAGTCTGAAAATATGAGTCATGACATTGAGTTTTCAAACCAAGAACAGTGATAAAGTTTGCAGATGTAATATATTGTTTTCAGTTTTAGATTTGCAATATGTTTGTAATAATATATATGTAAAATGTTTAGATGCATAACAAAGAAAACAAACTTTAAGCATGAACAAGAAGATCATAAATCATATAAAAATAACATATTGCAAATGATAAACTTCTGACTTGAATAGTGATAGAGTTTACCATTAATCAGTAATGCATCGAAGTTTCAAACTGATTACATATTGAATTAAGCTTGATAAACACCAAGCTGATAAGCTGATAGGCAAACAAAAAACTGAAACAAAAATCGGAAATCTTAATCAAGTTCGTTAACTATGATGCTCTCCACCAAGTACCCACTGAGTACCCGGTACGTGGGTACGTGTACCAGTACCCGGTATGTGTCCCAAAGGTGTGGGTACGAGTACCCATGCAACCTAGTAATGAGCACAATCATAACAAACAATGCACATTTAATGATTGAAGTTAAGCATCCATATAACAGGGGCTCAGGCTAACTTTACACTACAACTTATAATCAACAAGATGCAAAAAGTATGAGACATGGAAATTCATCAAACACCATTACATTTCTCCATTGAAATCAAAGCACTTTATCTAACGATTGAGAAATTGGAAGAACACCATGCAACAAGTTGAAATAAAGTTTAAACATGAATCCACCATATCTTCAATGAAATCAATTTTTATTTCCCCAAATCTTACAACGTCTCATTGTGTACACCTCTGTAAACTGCTCAACAAAATCTGACTGGCATCCTATAAAAACTGTGTGATCATCTGGTGTACTGATAGAATCCCAATCATCGTCATCATCCTCACTCATCACCTAAAGGGGATCATCATTGAACTCAAACAATGGATTGTCATAGGACATAGTGACATCCATATCAAATAAAGGATTGTTCACAAAGTGAACTGCTCCCATTTGTTGCTCTGAACTAAGTAACTAAGAGCTGTGAGAGACATGATGTGTAACCTGCTCTATCTGAATGGAATCATGCCTCTGTAACTCCTCCCTATCTACTGCACAAAAGGACATAGTGCGAAGACTCCCCTCAGCAAGACTCGGTAAAACATACTCCCTGCCCTGGTACTCAAATTTCATCTGCATCGGGTTTAGGCTGAGGTGAAACTCCTTGATCCCCTGTATCCACTACATCTCCAACACTACATCCATCTCTCCCAAATCTAAGACATAGAAATCAGATACCAACTCGTAATCACCAAAGAACGAGAGATGATCGATGCGCCTGGTATAGGTAAGGGTGTAGCCATCTGCCACCTGGACTCAAAAACTTGCAAACTCCTCTACTTGAAGTCCACACTGACTAGCAACTCTCTCATGAATAAAATTGTGTGTAGCTCCAATGTCCAACATAGCGATGCAGGATTGTCCTTCCACTAATCCCTTCAGTCTGAAAGTAGAGAGAAGTGGTACAACAGTGGACAACACTATGGGTGATAGTTTGGCATCAAGACCAAACTCTATAAAAACCTTCTAAGCCTCATCCGACTCAAAACCAGCTGGTTGATGTGAAGATTTAGCCTCTCTCTCACTCGAATACACCCACATAAATTGGTTTGCCCTTCCCTTAGGTCTCATAGGGAAAGAATGCTCTCTATCATAAGGCTCTTTGCACCAATAGCAAAGCTGCCTCCTCCTCAAATCCTCTCTAATAGCATCATCAAGCTTACCTGTAGATTTCTTCTTCTCAACAACTGGTGGGGGTACCTCTTCTACGGGAGTACTAATAGGACTAGAAGTAGACTTGCCTCGTGAAACAGAAGGCTCAAGATTTCTAGCTTTCTTCATCGCCTCGCGTAAAGTAGGTGGATCCAGGGACTTAACCCACCCTCTATAAGGCTCAGTCAAACCCTCAATGAATAACATGATTCTCCTCCTCTCAAAGATGTCATAGACCATGACTGATAACCACTGAAACTCACTGATGAAGGCCTCAAGGCCACCTGTCTACCTCAACTGCGCTAACTCTCTGAAGTAAGTCTCAAGGTCCTTCCTATCAAACCGCTCTATCAACCTATCAACGAACTCCTGGTAATAGACAATTTGATCATGTCGCAGAGACACTAGCCCATGGTACCACCAGTCATGAGCTACTCCATCCAAATGAAGCACTGCAAAGCATATGGTGTCCTCCTCAGACATAGGACGAAGTGATAGATACATATCCAGCTTGCGAACCCAAGCCTTAGCTGTAGTCTTCCCACTTCCATCAAAGTGAGCTAGAGTCAACTTGTTGGTTGCCTGCTTAAGATCATCCTGCCTAGGCCTCTGCCTCGTGTCAGGAGCTGGCTTGCCTTTGGAATGCTCTCACTTCTGTGTCAAATACCTATCAAAATTCAGATTTCTTTTATTGCTTCTGGAAGAGCATCCCACTTTGCAAAGTGTGCCACAATGTCATTGACAAATGGTGTTGAATCTGTCTCCACACTAACTATATCCATCTCAGGCCTCAAGAAGGTAGGACGTAGAGGCCTATCATATGTGCCTGTATGGTCAGCTCTATACTCATGCCTGTCTTCTACTCTAGACCTGTGCGAACTGAAGGAAGCACTCCTCATACCTCTGTCTCTGGTATGATCACCTAGTAAAGTAATACGCTGAAGTGTATCTGACAATTGTTGCAAAACATTTGCAACATTATGCTGACCATCTGTTAAATTTCTTAAGGCATCTCTAGCTTCCCTGTCAACATCATTGCCAATAATATCTCTATTCCTGTCACCTGTATGTTCCGCCTGCGAACCCTGTTCACTACCCTCTGGTGGGGGTGAAGCTCTACCCCTGCAGACATAATGCATACCAGGCACAAACATGTCTGCCATAGCTAAGCCCTCATAACCTCCAGGTTGGCAAGATCAAAGCTCTGATACCACTGTGATGAGCCCAACTGGCTCTCTGCTGCAAATTGGCTACTAACTCTAATTTTGTTTGCAATTTTTTGTATTTTCAAAAACATATATGAATTTTATAAATGTCCTCAATTTAAGTATTAAGAACAACAGCAATTTATATAAATTCAATGTTCTCCAAGATTGACAATTCGGTTCGTGCAAGAATTAACAAGAGATACATTTAATGCAGTAGGCACCTCATTGACCAAGCGGTTGCCATTGATCTCAAACAAGCTTGATTCAAACATCAACAAATGGTTGAAACACAGCCATAAAGAGGTTACTCACAACCTTCAATAGTTGACACAGCCTTGAGGACCTCCAAACAGTTGACGCAACCTTGAAGATCATTAACGCAGCCTCTTGAAACAATGAATTTCAAACTTCAAAGTAGACAATACATCCGCCTTACACTAATACGCAGCCAAGATAAGGTTCGCAACTCCTAAGAAACAGCTCGCAGCTCTCAACAAAACAGTACGGTCTCAAATTCCATTCAGCCTACAATTCCGTACAATCCTAACAGTCTGTACAGTTCTAGCAATTCAGTTCGGTATCCAAAATGCTCAGCTTTATACCAAGGAAAATAGTGTCAACAAAGCAATCTGTAATTCAATCAATGGCGGCAAATCCAGTATGGTATTCGATGTTCTCTCCAGCTATGAAGACCAAACATTCAAACCCTAGCAAACTTCCCAAGAAATTTTGAAATTCTTCACAAGACAATACTTCTCCAACTTTTCAATTTCATAAAATGATCAATGGTGAATGACATCGATTTCTCCAAGGCTTTTATAAGCTTTTAATAAAGGCTTCTTCTTTACACCTTTCACTTAAGAGCCTTCTTCAACACACAATCAAATTATAACATATAATTGCATAAGTTATTAAATTAAACTAGACTTAATTTAATAACTCCAAATATAATGAGATGTTATAAAAACTTCTGATAAAAGCATCTGAATTCTGACGACAGCATCCTGAGCTCACACTGCCCTACCAAAAATAGCAACCAGACCAAAATAGACTTACTAAAAATAGAAAGTCCCTCAAACTGGAGATTCTGCATAAGAAGCTCTGAAACCACTGCACAGGTGCTTTGCCAAACATAGCAATACCAAAAATACCACTTACTTTTAATAGTAAGTCTGCCAATCTAACCCCAACGAAGAGCAATCCTAGCATCAGAGATCTCCAGAGTGCAAACCAACCACTGGCTTTGCCAAACGACCCCCTCTAACAACCTGATTAGCTTACGAGGGTCACTGAAATAAGCTAATCCCAAGGGCCTAAAATCAGGGACATTACAGTGTGATACTCTTTAGAATACATACTTTAGAGGAGTAAACTCGGACATTGTTGAAATGTATCCAACAATTTTTACACTGCAACCTCAGTGAATATTCTTACGATTGGGTCATGTTATTCCCTGCATACTCATCCCTACATTTTGTTTAATAAAATGCAGGTCCCCTCTTTTCAATTTCCCTCTCTTTATTTTCATGCTTTTTGCGTTGTTTCTTTTGTTTGGTTTTTCCCTCTGAATCTTGGACTCTGAAGTATTCAAGGGTTTCCTTGTTTCTTTCAGAATCTTGGACTCCTGTGTTTTCCTTGTTTTTGTGTGTTTCCTTTGGGATTTCGAACTTCAAGATCTTGAGAGATCAAGGAACATTATGTTCCTATGTTTCCCGAAACCCCAAAACCCCAATGTCCCAATCTCCCTTTGCGCTTGTCAAAGTCTCAAACCTCACGACCAACCAATGTGCATTTATTGCACCCGTAAATGTGACTTGTAAAAGCTCAAAAGAGCTCATTTCGCACCTACCTTGGATTTAGAGAACCATTTCACAAGGTTAAGCGACCGAGTTTTCTTGTCCCCTTTGAGAAGCAATTGTTTGTGCTATTTGAGTTTGTTTGTTCATACATTTCCACACCCATGCACGGTCTTTCCTTGGTTTGCGTGTTCAGAGATGGGGTTTCTTCTTACTTTGTGTTTTTCTTTGTTTTTTGTTTTTGTTTTGGTTCTTGCTTTTGTAGTTTAGGTTTCCTGCTTTCCTAGAATAGCAATAAATCAATCTTCCTATGAGATTCAATAGCAATTGGACCTCGAACCATTCTCCGATGACCTAAGTTTACTAGTTCTACAACCCTACAATCCCACTGTGCCACCAAAGTCTAGCTTTTAATTGTTTTTAGGGTTTTTCCATGCTTCGGCTCTGTGCCTTAGTATGTACAAAGTACAAACAATAGGGTTTAAGCCCCAAAATCTATTAGTATGGAGTTTCAAATTTCGTAAAACCAAAACCCTAAGTTAAAACCCTGCCAAATTTTTAAAATTGTCTAAATCCCAAATTCACTTTGGAGTCTCAGACACTAAGGTTCAATTCCATCCAACAAGAGAAAACCTTTGAAGTCTCGGGTTCCCGAGATTTCCTTGTAAAAACCTATCAAAAGCTAAATTACTAATCAGTTTCGACGTTTCAATTGAACGTTTGCAAAATTCACCTTGAATGGATTGTACCCACGAACCCCAAAACTCGAAGATAATCAATGCAAAAAAAGGAAGAAGTCCTTCAAAACTTTGGACTTCAGGGTTTTCGTCTGATCCTTACATAGAACAAGTTTAAACAGACAATATACCATAGACCCCAACCCCAAAATCCAAAGTTGTAAAATAGATAGACAATAATCTCAAGATTTTGAACTTCAAGGTTCATGTCTAACCTCTACTAAAGTGACTAGTGATTACCTATACCCCCAAACCCTGAAATCTTATGCCTTAATGCAAAGTGTAAAGAGGTTTCAAGAGTTTGGACTTTAGAGACCCCGTTCGACCTATGCCAAAACAGCATTAGTTTCCCATGACCTCAGACCCCGAATTCTGAAGCAAAGTATTATTCAAATAAGATAATGGTGAAACTCCGGACTTTGGGGAATCAATCCAACCTATCCTTTGTAAGCATGAAGTTGCCAATGGACCCGAACCCTGAACTTCAGGGTCACATTACAAATGAAGCCTATTTCGAGATCCTGGGATCCCAAAGAAATTAAGATTTAAGACCCCCAAATCTTAGCGATAGATCTATCACGGTGAGTTCTTGGACCTAGAAGCTTCCATGCCCTATTTATGCAAACAGGGGGTTCCTTGGAACCTCTAAACCCCAAATGCGGGAGTTGCTAGAACTCCAAAATCTTACAATTACTTAAAGAAATGATTCATGAAATGGGTAAGATAGTTCCTTAAGGAGCTTTTGATGATTGTAATTCTACTTTTCCCCTTGTTTGAGACTTGTTAAAGTTTATATGGCAAGTGTAGAACCTAAGATTAAGGTCCCCGAAGTTCAAAGGAAGAAAAAACAAGAGACTAGGATAGAGAAGAGCCTTGTTACAATGAAGTATATGTACAAGGGACAAGTGATGCTCTCCAAGCTAGAGAGCAAGGTACAATGGATTATAGACACTGATATTAGCCACATTAATATGAATGCAATTAAGACACGGTTCTAAGGATCATCAAGGAAATAAATACCACAGAAAGGTGGGACTATCAGAGTTGGTGCAGGCAACAGTGTTTCCACAAGCGGTACAGTCTCCAGAAATGATCTTGACCATAGCCAACCACTACAACCAGGCTACCCGCCAATGCACGAATGAAAAAGGAAATGTGGTGGTGGATCTATCACCAAATATGGTGGCTCAAACATTCTGGATCCCTAAATTGATGAGGTGATGATAACAAGAGAAGAAGAAGCCCTAGCCCAATACTTGGATAAGGTAGATAGAAGCAAAGAGCACCTAAACAAATACTAGTTGAGAGAACCGAGGAAGTTCGGTAACAAGATAACGAACAGAATACATAGGAGTGAGTTCAAGGATGTTGTGGTCATTATCATCATCATGTTAAGCAAGGCCTTTGGGAAATATGAATCCAAATACTACAGCCCATGGATATACTACTATATTACTACTATCCTCAAAGGAGGACCTTATTTTGACAGGGCACAACAAATCTCCAACAAACTTCATGAGCAAATATGCCAAGTAGGGGATTCTAAGGAGTTCTTCATGACTTTGTATGTTATATAGTTGGTCACCCAGGAAGGTGCATATCCAGGACTTGATGTAAAGGGCAAAATGAGGGAAGCTCTTGGAATGGAAACAACTTGGGAACACAATTAAATATCAAGCATGCAAACATTCATTTCAGAAGAGTAAATGATGCATTCCTATATGTAGTAATCATCAAATTAACGGGTGATGTAGGTTTCCAAATGTCTATGGATGCAATGTAATTGATTGATAGATACTTGGGGGACTTGGTTTATCCAGAATCTGTCATGTCCCCTTTCTAGAGTGGACATCAGAGATGGAGGAGTTGGCCTATCATTGGAGTCTCGTAGGCTAGCAGAGATGGATAGGGACTCATTCAGTGCATACAGTGACCGGATTTTGGCTTTACAAGCAGTTTGGAGCAAGTTCCTAGATTTTAGGGGATATCCCTAAATTTAAGGAGGCTGTGACAGTAGCCAGTCGTGAGGTTATTCATGACCCTTCAGTTGCTGTTAGTTTTAGTGCGACAGGATTGGTTTCCTAACTTCTAGGAGCATCCCTAGATTTTAGGGATGGGACTACCAGTTAACCCATCTCGTCCGACATCAGTCACAGATAGGTGACATTGTCAAACTCATGTTTATTTGGTTGGTTTGGGCTATCAGAGGCAAAAAGGGAAATATTTTAATATATTTAAATATTTCCTAAGTTAGCGATTAAATAATTTATAATAAGGCTATTTATATAGCCATTTCGGAGTATTAAGGTAAATATAGCTTCATTTGGTCAAGTGTGCCCTTGTGTTATAGCTTGTTGGAAAGGTCTTGAATTATTATAATCTATTTTCACTATCCAGAGACTTTTTGGTGCCTTGAGTTATGACATTTTAATAAAGTAATGTTTTTCCTATAGCTTGGATGCTTTTATTTGGAAAATGTTATTTTATTATAAAGTGCAAAGTGTAATTCTCATTTAGGGTTCGATTTGCACTTGGGAGGAGTTATAAGGAGATGAAGACCTAATTGTTCATTACCTTTTTGACATTTTCAAAACTCTTGAATTGTGAAATTGCTCTGGAGAGTGATTTGTGGTTGTGTCTGTGCAGCAACATATTTGCACCTTAGTAAACAAAATATGTTGTTAATAAAATATGTTAGCAACATGTGTGTTAGTCTATTGTATTTGTTTGCAAATTACTAACACACGTTAATACAATAGACTAACATACATGTTGCTAACATATTTTGTTAGCAACATATTTTGTTTACTAAGGTGCAAATATGTTGCTGCGTAGACACAGCTGCGATTTGTGGCTTGGGACAAAATCCTCAAGTTTGGACTGTTGGGACGCAAACCTCAGCAAGTCTCTGGTGATTGGATTGGTATTTCATTGCATTCGGATTGACAGAGGAAGTGATTGATTTGGTATTGGCATTGCAATTGGGGGAAGAGAATTACTTTCAGCTTGATGGCCAGCTTATTGCCTGCAGGCATTTCATTCCAACAGCTTGCGTGGGGTTTAGAGAAAGCCCTTTACTCATTACTAGGCGGCTTAGCATTCATTGACGCTTTGGTGGATTATTTACAGCATCTTCTTTAGATTTGGGGAACACATCAAGCATTCCCATTTAGCTGGCATTTATTCATGTGATGGACAATATTGTATGTTTGTTTTGATATTTTCTTGAAGCTAATATATCAGATTGCTGGATGGTTCGGGTATGTACTATTTCAGAATTCAGTATTGATAAAATTTGCAGCTTGTGTTTACTTTTCTTAAGTGTTGTTTATTTCCTATTTGTTATGCAATTATTTTATTTCCAAAAAACCCCAAAAAACTGAAAAAACAAGGAAAAGAAAAAGAAATCAGAATTCAGCTAAGATCATTCCATGGTAACAAACTCTGGTTAAAGATTCAGATTCTGAAACATACAGTAAATTCCAAGGTCACCAGGATTGGGGTTCTTTCAATGGTATCAGAGCCTTCTTGCCAGCCTGTGGGAATTTGTAAAAAATTGAGTGAGTGATCGACACTCTATTGAAATTGAATGGATAGGTACAGGGGAACTTATAGCAGTAGACAGGTGAAATTGTATAGCAGTAGACAGAAGAAACCATCAAATAGTTTGTCTGAATTTAAAAGGCAAACTTATGCCTTGGTTACACAGTTGGATCGTAGTCGGGATATTCAGAATAGGCTTAGTGAACAGTTATCAAATCTGGCTACCATTGACAAGGTGGCTAGATACATGGTTTCACTCTTGAGCAAATCTTCTTCTCGCAGGACACAGGAAACGAGACAAGTTGACACGGTGAGGGAGGTTAGGAGAGACCTGTGGGATGATTTAACAGCTGCACGTGGGTCTAGCACATCAGTTCCAGAGATCAGTGCCTCTCTGATTGAGTTACCCCACACTTTTATTGTAGGGTCATTACCTATCTCAGTGGATGAGCACATGACAGTTACACCAGCCAACAGATGCATGGAGACTCAAGACTCAGTTGATGGTCCGGTGATACAGTAGGAGTTGACACCTGCAGTTGATGTTTGTGCTAGACCGGATTGTATCATAGAGACAGCCAGTGACTCCAGTTCAGTTTTCCAGGAGGATAGTCCTATGGTCGATGTTGAGGGAGTTGCTGATAGTGGGAGTGTTGTAGTGTTGGAGGATATGATGGTGGACTTTGGATCGCCAGAGGAGGATACCACTTTTGAGGACTGCCTTGAGGAGATGGAGTCAAATAGTACAAATCTGGATAGCGAAAGTCTCGAGATGGGGTTACTACAGGAGATGCCAGTATTCTCTTGTGTTGAGGATTTGAGCATGGAGTCTGCATGTGATGATACCAGTGTTGAGTTTGAGATAGTAGACACGGACTCATGCCAGCATGACTTGGATTCATTTGTTAGTAGGGAGCCGGATGGGGTTTAGTTCGGGTCACCAGAGGAGGTAGAGCCCTTGTTAGCATCTTGGGTTGCTACCGATACTTCCTATGTGACCCATGAGGATGACCCCATCAGTGGTGAGTCATATCTGTATCAGACCCTGGGAGAGGACTCCAAGTCGCTGAAGAGTGTAGATCGGTCCCAGGATCTAGATTATTCAAAGGTTACAAAGGACGAGGCAGCTGAGAGTGTTGAGGAGGTAGATTCTATAGCAGCCTCCTCGAGTACAAGGGAGTTTAATGGAGATGTGTCAGCTGCTAGTACCCCGTTTGAGGATGTGAGTTCAGTTGTTAGTTCTCAGAGCTTAGATGATAACACACTAGGGGATAGTGTTTCTGAGAGGAGTATGTTGGGTACCACTTCTATTCACAGTACAGACAGTGTGCCAGGGGTGATGCATAGGAGGCCTATTATTTAGAATCATCATGTGTCTAGTCAATTGAGAGTCAACGAGTATGATATTGTTACCGCATTCGAGCATTTTGATGCTACTCGGCAGCTGCTAGTTGTTCATGGATGGGGTGCTCCTATGGATGATGACCATGGTAGTTGTTACCTGACCCTGATAGAGATTCATGCCTTAAGGGAGGCTGTCAAAATTTTGAGACAGGATTATTTTCAGTTGGTAGCCGACCGAGATCACCTAGTAGAGTGGGGAAGTACAGCATATGAGGCACTCTTGGATAGAGAGGATGAGGTGAGTGAGCTTACTCGGGAGCTCACGACGACTTTTGAGGTTTTAGAGAGCACTCAATTGACCCTCCAGGAGTCACAGGTTCAATTAGCAAAGGTGACTGTGGAATTGGTGCAGCTTCAGTCTACACCAGCACCAGATCCAGTGCAGTTACATATTGTGGTGTCTAGTAATTTGGTGATATCCACAGTTGGGGTTGTTGGATGTGATGGAGTTAGGGATACATCCACCCTTGATTCTAGTGTTGGGGGTACAAATTCACTTCCATCGGATACATGTGTAGTTGAGTTAGGCACTTCAGTAGAGGGTTGCAGTGTGCCTGACATTGGGGTGGATATTCCGGTTGGGATGGATACTCCAGCTGGTAGCATTACGTTAGGTGATATAGTACAAGACATTGTGGGTAGTGTAGTTGACCCATCAGTGATTAGTGTTTCAGTTCATGACACTACTCCTTTGATTGTTCAGCAGGGAGACATGGTATCACCTGAGTTGGTTGTTAGTGACCGCATAGCTGGTTATGATAGGCAGTTGGCTACGTCACAGTTACACGATGACCAGTTATGGATCTGAGGGGGGAAGATGGATGCTACCACCTATAAATTCTACTGCACAGAGTCATTCCTGGATCACCTTCTTGAGAGTTCAGACTTTCGGGAGGAATCTTACCAAGCTTCTAAGGGTGTTCTCATCCGGGGAACTGGTGCGATTCGGCGTTTGGTGAGAGACATTGTAGGTACCTTGACTACGATACTCAGAGAATTCGAGGTTGGGATTGTTGAGAGGGTCACCCAGGACCCTATCCAACCAGTTGTGTAGAGTTCAAGATTGGAGCCATCTTTGGGTTCGCGACTATGATGAGCCTCTGACAAAGATCGGAGCAATTTATCGTCGTTACACAATGAGGAGTGCTCATTATTTTTCCTTTGACCCACATGTTGATGAGTTCATGGCACATAGACGTGGGTTGGCTCCTAGCCCTTATCATCCGTTATGGGATGGGTTCTCGCCATCAACAGTTGATGGGAGTTTTGGCTGCAAGTCAATAGCAGGTGACTTGCAGAGTTATGGTGACTACAGAGATTATATAGTCTGTGGATATCCGAGTCCTGGTACAGCTTTGTTCAGGGGTATCCATCACTGTTGTCCAGATGGTCTACTCACTCACTACAGGTCAGTTAGGTGTGCAGGGGGAGTTTAGGGTGTATGTGATCTGAGTCACCCATACATCTTGGTTTTTGATGGTCCTAAGATCTATTTCTCTTGGGATCCAAGCAGAGACGTACGGGAGTGTGGGTGAGTGGTTGTTATGGATCTTTTTACAGTCATCCCGTTTGTTTTTTAGGGGATGCTACAGGAGCCTGCACTTTGCCCGAGGGGCATGGCTTACAGTTTTCCGTGGGATCCAGGCAATGGTTTTGTGATGGCACTTGATATAGTGTTGCATTGCTTGTGGACAAGCAATCTCCGGGAAGGGAGGATTGTCATGTCCCCTTTCTAGAGTGGACATCAGAGACGAAGGAGTTGGCCTATCATTGGAGTCTCGTAGGCTAGTAGAGATGGATAGGGACTCATTCAGTGCATACAATGACCAGATTTTGGCTTTACAAGCAGTTTGGAGCCAGTTTGGAGCAATTCCTAGATTTTAGGGGATATCCCTAAATTTAAGGAGGTTGTGACAATTGCCAATCGTGAGGTTATTAATGACCCTTCAGTTGGTGTTAGTTTCAATGCGACAGGATTGGTTTCCTAACTTCTAAGAGCATCCCTAGATTTTAGGGATGGGACTGCCAATTGACCCATCTTGTTCAACATCAATCACGGATAGGTGACATGGTCAAACTCATGTTTATTTGGTTGGTTTGGGCTATCAGAGGCAAAAAGGGAAATATTTTAATATATTTAAATAGTTCCTAAGTTAGTGATTAAATAATTTATAATAAGGCTATTTATATAGTCATTTCGGAGTATTAGGGGGAATATAGCTTCATTTGGTCAGGTGTACCCTTGTGTTATAGCTTGTTGGAAAGGTCTCGAATTAATATAAACTATTTTCACTATCCGGAGACTTTTTGGTGCCTTGAGTTATGACATTTTAATAAAGTGGCTTGGGACGAAATCATCAGGTCTGGACTGTTAGGATGCAAACCTCAACAAGTCTCTAGTGATTGGATTGGTATTTCATTGCATTCGGATTGACAGAGGAAGTGATTGATTTGGTATTGGCATTGCAATTGGGGGAAGAGAATTACTTTCAGCTTGGCAGCCAGCTTATTGTCTGCAGGCATTTCATTCCAGCAGCTCACGTGGGGTTTAGAGAAAGCCCTTTACTCATTCCTAGGCAGTTTAGCATTCATTGATGCTGTGGTGGATTATTTACAACATCTTCTTCAGATTTGGGGCACACATCAAGCATTCCCATGTAGCTGGCATTTATTCGTGTGATGGACAATATTGTATGTTTGTTTTGATATTTTCTTGAAGCTAATATATCAGATTGCTGGATGGTTCGGGTATGTACTATTTCAGAATTCAGTATTGATAAAATTTGCAGCTTGTGTTAACTTTTCTTAAGTGTTGTTTATTTCCTATTTGTTATGCAATTATTTTATTTCCAAAAAACCCCAAAAAACTGAAAAACAAGGAAAAGAAAAAAAAATCAGAATTCAGCTAAGATCATTCCGTGGTAACAAACTCTGGTTAAAGATTCAGATTCTGAAACAGTAAATTCCAAGGTCACCGGGATTGGGGATCTTTCAAAATCCCAAGTCAACCTACATCAAACTCTATGAGTTCCATAATAACCCATTTCTCCTCCCTAGACATTGCAGTGATAAAATCATCATGTTAAAGTTCTTGAGGCAAATTGTAGAGTTGTAGGCTCTTATGACCCAAAAGCACAAGACCTGGGGTTGGTTTCCCCTTCACACTGGGATACTACAAATGCATGAACCTGCATACAGCTAACGAGGATACTTATGAGCTTGAGGCCCTCAATATCCAGCAATATGAATCTAAAAGGCAAGCGTATGATCCAAAAGGCAAAATCAAAGCCATAAGCTGACCTTAGAAGGTTTTTGGCAGGAATGCAAGATAGTTTTGAGGCCAAGGAGAGGAGATATCACCTGTTAACATCTTTTCAGATAAGGGCCTTTGAACTTGGGGATGATATACCACTTAGTTTTCTAATGATGGGTAAGTTTTGGTCTTGTTGTACGAAGAGCACGGTGTTTCTCAAAGACCTCTCTCCAAATAGCATGGTTTGAAAAGGAAGAGACCAAGATTGACATAGTCACGGTCAAGGTGATCCATAGTGTCATTAGTGGATGAATATGAGACTGACTAAATCGGCGGGGCACAGAAGGAATAAGAAGAATGGCACCGACAACCCCCAATCCAAAGCCACCAAGGAGCATCAAAGAAGGATGAGGTTGGTAAGAAAGGAGAAACAAGTGCAAGAGAGGCTCCTAAGGACCCAGTGGAAATAGTTGTCTTGATGAAAAAGTTAGACAAAAAGATGGCGGAATGTAAGATTCTCAAGACAATTGTTGAACAAGGGGTCGCCGCAAAATTATCTACAGAGGTGCAAACAACAGTGGCACTACCAAGGGTTGCAATAGGTTTGGCTCCTACGGAAGGAGCACAAGAGCAAGAACAAGGAGCCCCTTATGCAACAACAACAGCCTCATCTTCTCAGCCACCACCAGAGACACCTCAACCAATGATTATTGATGATGACAATGAGAAGACCATTTTTTATTATGATGAGGCCTTTTTGGCTCAAGCTATCAAAATCAATAGGTCCAGGTCCCGTAGTACAACAAGGCCCTCCCAGTCCAAGGCTCCCAAGATGGAGGAACAAGTATAGACCCAAGATGTTCCTGCTGCCTCAGCTCCGGAAGAAGGGATGCCCAAGTCCCCATTTTCCCTCAAGAAGAATGAATTTTTGACTTAGGAGGAGGAGACAAGGATATAGAAATCCCAGCATGAATTTAACCCCGGAGGATCAAGCTAACTTGATCAAGGAGTTCGAGGAGCAGGAGAGAAAAAGGAGGAAGTAGATAAATTGCAACTTGAAGAGCTGGAAAGGAAGCAAAAGGAAGAGTCAAATAAGTTGAAGAAAGAAGAACAAGAAAGAAAGGAAAGGGATGAGATCGAGAGACAGCAGGAAGAAGAGAAGAAAAGGAAAGAAGAGTTGGAGAAGCCTTAGAGGGGCTGAAAAAGAAGATGGCAGGCCGAGACCCCCTCTGAGGAGTACGCCCCCAAGGATTGAAGGAGAGAACATAAACCAATCAGGAACTGGGGGTACTCAGGAGAGGCAATAACAAAAGGCGTACCCTCTACAGAAGGTGATAATGCTCTCGCAGCTTCATGGCTCCAAACTAGTTTTGAGCGGAAGAAGAAGACTGCGTTGAAGAAAGTCAGTCCTCAAAAAATGATGGCAAAGGAAGAGGCCCCTAAGAAATCAAAAAGGGCTAGGACTCTATACTCTACCTCGAGAAATGAAGAAGGAGAAGTGATTATAGACATTGCTGCTCCAGTAGCAGATAGAGATGAGGCAGATATGACCCCTGCTAGTTATCAGAGGTCCCAAGTAAAGTTGGGGAAACAAACGAAATGGGGAGAGATGTCCACATTGGACGAGGCCACCAATACAATAAAGCAAAGGATTCAAAAGGAGCACAAATCCAAGCAAAAGCTCAAAAGCCCATCTTGCCCAATATGGGCAATTCATCAAAGAGCTAACTACTCCTCTCACTTCTCAGGCTGTAGGTACATCAGCGCTTGCAATAATTCCCCAAAAAGAGATTAATTCTTTGTATACTATGAAAGATAATGCAACAACCACCAATTCTTGGATTGCCCAACAAATGGATAATTTTAGATTATTTTTGAGAAATTCTTTCAAGGTGTATGAAAATGCAATAATGACAAAAGGGGTAATGTTTGTTGACACAAACCAATGGAATAGAGCATCTAAGAAGTTTCAAAAGCGGATTGGTTTGTTTAAAGAAATAGAAGCTTTAAGGGAAGAAGTCATTAAATGCTGACATATTGGGAGATGAAAGGTATGACTTCATGACTACTAGCTTGGAGAAATTGGATTTCAAAGTGACCATTATAGAATAGTACAGGGCTGAGGTAATAAAGTGTCACTACCCTATATTGAAGGAACTCCAAGCCTATGAACATTTCATACTCTCCAATATAGGTGTTTCTCTTTCCCGATTAAGCAGATTGGAAAGCAATGATGTCATGCTCTCCCAGTGGAACATATTGGTGGAAGATAAATTCAGCCCAAGCCAGAAATTTGATGTACAGGTGCTCAATGGCTGCATGGATTTGATTTTGGCAGCCAACAAAACTACCAAAGTAATAGAGGCCTTAGAAAAACCGTTTGATAAGTTGAGAGTGCACTAAAGACGGCGCAATTTAGGATAGAATGGGTGGATGTATTGGATGAAGGAGTTCTGGACACATGTCTAGATAATTTCAACGAGTATAAAAACTCTGAGCAACCATCACCCCAGAAAATTGTTTATTTTTGCATTCTCTCATTCAAATCATTCTTTCATCTCAAAATGGGGGAAAGGGGGAGATAACTAGCTAACTCCCAGTTATGACATGGCACTGCACATCCGCTTCCCTAGGGAAGCCACCATTTCCCCAGTTAACTGTAATTATAAAGAGAAGTTTCCTCGATGCAACACAAGTTCAGTTTGTTCTTTCCTGCATTACAAGTGTCAACTTCAGTTCCGTGGAGTTTCTTCCGACAAGGTGCGGCATCAACTACCAGTTCCAGCACATAACACAGCATGCTTTTCAAGTGGCAAACTACTTTCCTTCTTCTAGGGTAGTTAACTCATAGTCTCTTCGGCCAGTAACTTGCATGTTAACTGAGCCGCCTAGAATATAGAGGATTTTAGGTGGGAACTAGTTCCTTGTGTTGTGGAGTTTGCTCCTATAAATGTAAACTTTGAGGCCATTTTTATGGTCCGTGAATTGATGATTTGAGGTCCCAGCTACATATAGTGATTTAATTTCTGTTTCTCAAGCATTCTTAGTTTTAGGTCATTTTTGAAAAGATTGTGAACTACATACTAGTGAATTGCTAGTATATTTTGGAGGATTAACACAAGAACAGCTTTCTGGCTCATTGTCTCATGGAATTGCTCTTATGCTTGAACAGTATTTTTCTTATTTACATCTTCCTTTGTTCGAGATTGGTCCATATTAGTTCCAAGCATTTTTGTTTATGAATCATTATATACATTGCAATGGTATTTGAGGATTAAAATGTAAAGTGTGAAAAGTTAGATGTATTTGCATGTAATTTTGTCTTTGTTGATGCATTTTGATTGATAATATGGTGTATTAATGGATAAATGTTCTTAATGCTTTCTCAAATTCAGTTGATGATGTGAAGTAGATTAATATTGATCATTCATTTTCTCTGTCACCCTGATCTATCTTTAGCCCTTTTGTTTCAAGAAATTTTAGAGTTAGGAAAATCTATGTTCTCAGCCTGTAATAAGCATGCCCATTTGTAAAACAGCCTAATGTCCACTTAGCCATTCCAACACTGTCGTGACCCGACCATAAAGACCTTGGGAGGTCCGGATTCCCTTATCCTTTCCTCTTTAAGGAGAAGTTAGGTGGAAACACTTGGCTTGTGTTGAGTGTATCAAAGGGCCCATCAACACATCAAACTCAGATATACCCCAAGATTGTTGGCCAAAGTCTTTGTGTAAAGTATTCTTAAAACATATTGTTGAGATTTATAGACCTGGGTCATTCTTAAGTATACCCCATAATCCCTACACCATATCTCCACCCCGTGCCCACTTGCATCATAATCTGCCTTACGCGGAAATATAAAATTAGGTCACAATCTTGTAAATGTCCCAACTATCAATTGACAATACAGCAAAATCCCTTGATCACAAAATTACAAAATTAAAAATGTGATAGCAACCAGAAATGAACTTGAGATAAATACAAAATAATGTACACACCTTGAAATAACGAAAGAAAGCAGTTTTCGTAAGTTCTTGTAGTACGGGATGCAACACCTCCTTGTTAAGAGTGTCCACAGTTTCATAATCGCAACAACAATCTTCCACCATACCGCTTAGCTTATTTTGACTCTGCACTCGAGACAAAAACCAAAGTCATGACCACACATCAAAAAAAAAGTTTTGATTGTAATAAGAACCAAACTTCTATCATTTAACATGATAAAATTGACGCATTTTACACTAAAAAGCAGTCCAAAATACTACCTGGGGTATGAAGTGGCTGGAGCCTACTGTAGGTACTTATTAAAACAGTTGAACAAATTCAATTATCTATGAAAAAATAGTAGAACAATAATCCAACTTACCTGACAAGTGCAAACCTTGTTAGAGAAGGTAAATGAGGAAAATGTAGGGCCTATGCGTAATGCAGATGCAGCAATACTTGCAGCAATTATCCCAATCAATGCTACCAGTATCCATTTGGTCCATCCCCATCCCACCTCCCTCTTCCTGTTTTTTCCTTCCTCCAATTCTATTTTTCCCATCCCTCTGATTTTTAATCCCGAATTGAATAAAAACCAATTTGTATTGCGTCGCTATCCTCCGGCTACAGATAAAATATTTGATTTCCACACGCCCTCAAATTATTTTCCTTATTGCAGTACCTATCGAAAGAAATACAGATGTCCTTCTGAGATGAAGAAATTTCACCAGACGTGGATTAAAATATCTGTTTACAGTGAATTGAGTTGAATGCTTGACAGAACGAGTTATGCTCGGTGAAGATTGAAAACCATATGAAAAAAATTTAACAGTGTTATATGTATGTTTCATTCCAAGGGAAAAAAACGCAAAAACGACGGGCGGCACCCACGAATGCTAGAAACCGACAGCGATTTCATATAATTTCACTGGCGGCGGCAAATTTACGGTTTTGCTGTTGTTTCAACCGAGATTGCGTGGAGAATGGCAGAATTCAGTATTTAACTTAATTGCAGAAGGTCTACATTTCACAATGCAAAACAGTGGGATCCATTGTATTCTATTTTATTTCTGTAGCATGCAAAAGTAAATAAGATATTTGTTGATATTATTATAATTTCTATAGAATATATATTTTTATTATTTTATTTTATTTTTCAAAATATAAGCATATTATGATTTTTTTGGTTGTTCATCGTGATAAATTCTTCACATTATCTTAAATTTTTAGATTATTAGATTAGAAGAAGTTGTGAGAAATACTTTTTTTACAATCTTGTCTAATTTTGACCATGTAAAAAATATTATGTATCTTGTTTTGAAAATAATGTAAAAAAATTGTTTCCATGACAACATATACTACATATATGTGTACATGTATGCATATGTATGTATACATTTATATATGTGTACATGTATGCATATGCATACATGTACACATATATAAATGTATACATACATACATATGCATACATGTACACATATATAAATGTATACATACATATGCATATATGTACACATATATAAATGTATACATACATATGCATACATGTACACATATATGTAGTATATGTAGTATATGTGTATGTGTACATGTGTGTGTGTGTCTATATATATATATATATATATATATATATATATATATAAATTTTAATTTTAAAATTATTTAACTTTATGTATCTTATTTTTTAAATGACAACATTATTTTTAGATTTCAAAATAGATTCTAAAATTTGGTTTTAAAAATGTAATTAATTAGAAATTTTGTAAGTCTCGTTAATGTCTCTATATTTCTATATATCAAACATTGTGTGGGTAAAATCTATAATTACAAACCTTCATGAGACATTCACTTAATTGGCTTTCAAATACAAATCATTAGATCTATCCTTGTTAAACAATTAAAATGAAAGCAATTAAAATCATCTCATGCATCTCTAATTATAAGGACTTAAAGATTGCTCTCAGCTGCAAATAATCCTCAAGTGACAACCTATAATACGAGAATTTAAATAATGAATGAATCTATGATCTAAGATGCAAATATTGATATTAATTGATGCAAATATAAGTAAATTGCTATCCTAAGTGATTAAAATCACTCAAAACTTGTTGCAATTCCTCCATTATGATGTTACTACATGAGAATTCTAAACTAAATGAATTTAAATTACTAAGCTCTCAAGTGCAATTAACTATAATGGTGATGTTATGGAATGAGAGATGATTTGCTCTAATTGTGCATCCTATTTATAGGATTTCCCAAGGTGCAGGGGGTGAGTTAGATGTGAGTTGAGTTAACCATGATTAAGGCATAAGGTTGAGTTGTGTTTGTTGAGGTGTCCAATTTGGAGGGACAAGATTGATTCTCAAAAATGGATGGTCAAGATAGCAAAGAAAAGCCTTTGAGTGATCCTAGTGCATGTTTTCCTCCTCTCCCATTGGTTGATCCAATTTTGTCATGTAGTGGTAGGTGAGGAATTTGATAAATAATTAATTCAAAAGAATTAATCAATTAGCCATGTACGATTTATTGAATGGGTTGGATTTAATTATTTAAATAAACTATATAATCAAGTGATTAATTCAATTACATAGTTATTTGATCTGTTATTTTAATTAATTCAAATGACTTGAATTTAATTGATTTTGGCTTTGACTAGCTTTGACTATTTTTTGGTGTATATAGTTGTCCCTCTTTGATTCAACATGTGAAGCGTGTTGGTTCAAAGAATACCTGATGCCTGATGTCCAATTGCGATGATTTCATATCCAATTCGATGTCTAGATGTGGATTTAATTGATTTGATGATATGATGATGATCCCATGATGATAAAATTCTGATGTGAATTCACAATTTTGCTTTTGATTGGTTTCGATGCCCAAATGATGATTTTGAATTTTCAATGGTCAATGTCCCTGATTTTTTTTTTAGTGTCCAGTTTGCGATGATTTCACGTCCTAGTGATCATATGCCCCCTCAGTAAATGAACCAAAATGATTTCAAGCATTTGTGATGATTTTTTGAATTTTTAGGATTTTTCAAATTTGTAGTAAAAATTTTGATTTCGATGTGTTTCCCAATATGAAATCTGAATAATATTCAAGTAAAAATTGATACAAAGGCTCATTGTTTGATTAATTAGGTAAAAATACCTCTTTTAAAGTTTAAAAGTTGATATAAATTAGGTGAAAACTACTTTTCACTCATTCATGTTTACTCTCTCCTTTGTCATTCTTGTTAATATTATTTAGAACAACAGAGAGAGGAGGTGAATCAGTTGTTCTCAGGTCCAGATGTACCAATTGAACTTTTAAACACTTCAACAATATCATATCTAATCACCAACACAACTCGGTCTCTAAAGAATATGTATACCAGAAACATATAACATGCAGTCCACTATCCAACAGTAATTAACTTGCAAAATATAGAAACATTCACAACAACCATTCACAGAAGTATAACACCAGATTTATAGTGGAAACCCAACATGGGAAAACCCACTTTGTAACATGTTACTGATATTTTCACTATTCTGAAGTGAGCTCTGTGAAAATCCAACCTTGTTAAAGGTTACAAACACACTGTTAGGTGTGACCCTGTTAAAGATTTTAAAACACTCTGTCAAAAGTGACATGGTTAAAGGATTTAAGTACATTCCATTAGAATGCCACCTTGATTAAAGGATTTAACAATGACTGTTAGGTCAACCTTAATTAAAGGATTTAGACTGATACAATGGTTAGAAAGTAGCAGTAATATCTTATCTGTAAAACATACAACTCACTTTGCAAATATCAAATCCAATTCGCACATGTATGTTGATTTACTGACTGAGTACCATTTCCATCTCCATCTCTGATTTGCTTAGAATTCGCTTCAAGAAATCACAACTCTGATCAACTCCTTCATCTTCAGCCTTCTTCTTAGACTTATCATTCAATAACATCAACAACTTTAGCCTCCTCTACCTTGTGTAACTTCACACTTAGGTTTCCCTTTATACCTCTCCAATAGATAGATCTATATTTTGCCTCTTAATCTCCTCTATAGATCTTAGGTTAGGTTAGATTCATCAAATCCTTCCATCATTTAAGCTCTTCATCCATCCTTCTAGAAACATCTTCAATCTCCTTATTGAATCCATAAACAATTTACCATGCATTAAATTCTCCATACAATTAATTAATAAAGTCAACACGATTTACATAACCCAAGAATTCAATTGTGTCGGCTGGAAATCTGAATTCTTCCTCCAAATGTAAATTATTGACGCTTGGTCAATACTATGTTCTTATCCTCAGTATCACTATGTAACTCGGTCATCTCTTCAAACTGTCTTCCTCAACTAACACTATTTTTCTCAGTAATTTTCTATCGCTCGACATAAACTGATGTTCGGTCAACACTAAAGTTACTCAACATATACTGGTGCTCAGTCGACACTAACATCACTCGGCTTAAACTAGATTTCTTCACTTTTGCTCGATTAAGCCAACTTCTTCAATCTTTCTTCTTACTTAGATAAACAATACATTATCTTATCATAGTACCAAATAATCAAGTACTCATTGAAGTATCAAATAACTCAACCTTTCCCTAGGTGCTATTGTTATCTCCCTTGCCCTAATCTTTTTCACCAATCAATAGATATAGTACTTTCATAGATAGCAACTATCTTACCAATTAAGGTTTGACATCAATGACAATACAACAATTGCTTCAATTGCAGTTTCCAACAATTCTATCTCTTTGAACCATTTTTACCTCATAGCTAAAATTGTGGTAGTCCCAATCCAGGAGCACCATTTTGAGAAGGGGAGGAGATTCCAACATCCACAGGCATATAGAGCACTGGTAGGTCTCAATTCTAATATTTTTTTCATATTTGATGAATTTTAGCTAGATTTATGATTTAGGTGTCAAATTCATTATTTTTTTTTATTTTTTCTAGTTTTAGTGCCTATACCGTTTATTTTGTCGCCTTTGCACACTTTTCCAATGTTTATACCCTCTGAAATAGCACCTATCCTAGGGCATCAGTTATTTAATTATATCACCTAAGCCAGTTGTTTTAGCACCTATGCCCTAATTGTGCATTTTGCAAATTCTATTGGTGTCTGTGCATGGTGTTTTAACGCCTATAGGCCAAAATGTCGCTTATACACTGTTTAGCACCTACAAAAAATGTTGTAGCGCCTAAGCAATATTTTGCGTCGCCTATGCATATTTGTGCCTGCATGATGTAGAATGTTGCCTATGCCATTTTTTTTATCAATTTTGCATTTTTCTTGAGAGTTAACTTAGCATTGTTGATTCATTTATCGATCTGGTAGATGTGAGTGATGTTTCTTGATAAATTGCTGATGATTTGTGATGTTGATTTTTAAAATCAATTTTGTCTTATGTGAGTTGTAACCATTTGGTTGATGTGGTATTGATGTCCATCTAATAGGTTGATTTTGATTTCTTTGTCCTCAAGATCTAGAAGAATGAAATTTGATGTGCTCCAAGACGAGCAAGTAGACGATGGGATCAATATTAATTAATGCTAGATGATCAATTTTGATGATGTTGATTGTTAAAGTGGGTTTAATTTTCAAAATAAGTTTCCTTTCAAAAACTTTACATGAGAGGGTTGTATCCATGGCTCTTTGATATGATTTTGAATTTTCAAGTCATGTTGATAGACATGTGATTGGTCATTGCAAACTCTAGTTTTTGTTGGATATGCCCCAATTAAGAGTGAACAAGGATTTTTTGATAGCACTAGTCGAGAGGTGGACCTTAAACCATAAAATGTTTCACCTTTTAATGGGAGAGATGACCATCACCCTAGATGATGTCTATTAGGTTCTAAGGATCCTGACTATGGTTGAGTTGGTTTACTATGATCAGGTCTATGATCGTGAGGCCTATCAGAAAGTGTTTCGAGATGCTATAGTTGGTGATCAAATGATCCCATGGTGATTGATGAGGCAGAGATATGATGTACTGCCATCAGCATTGGCAGATTAGATTGGAGTTTTCCTAGTGCCTGATAGACGAGGTCACATATTTGTAGTCAAATGAGTTTGAATATTAGAAGACATGATTGCACATCTAAGGAGATTTTCTTGGGGGTCATGAGATCTTGCACACTTGTATCATGATATGCACCATGTGGTATATTGGTGTAGTACTGCCCTTTCAGCTGGTGCAGTTTTAGTACAGGTTTGGGCCTATGAGAATCTCCTGATAGCAAGGTCGATTATAGATAGTGTTTGTCATGTTGATTTCCCATTCATATATTCTTATCAAGGGGTGTTTGTCAAACCTCAATTGGGAAAACTCGAGTATTAGAGATGTATGTTAGATGATATGGATGAGGTATGTTGGAGACCATATATTGGATGTGATCCTTGGACTGAGAATCCTAGGGGATGCCTTTTATGTTCATGCCCTGATGGATTATTGGTCGGACTACACTCATCTTAGAGAGATTTTTTTTATGTGTATATTGAGATAGTTTGGCTAGGCTCATTGCATTCCATAGGTATTAGCTCTATATGCCTGATTTCAGTCTGAGAGATCATTGTGGGGATCCTATGTGGATTATTAGTAATCTCGAGATGAGGGTTTGGATCTTCATCCCATGTTGTGGAATTACAAAGCAGATATATTAGATGTAGGTTTTCCACCTAAGTATGCACAGTGGATAGCACAACATCTATTTTAGAGATTCACAGATCCAGTCGAGCTTATTCCAGATATTGATGATCCTGATTCTGATGAGATTGATGGTGGTGGTGGTGGTGGTGGTGGGGGACATCAATGGTAGATGAGAGCTAGAGTCTAAGGAATTAGAGCTAGATTTCCTCAAGGTGGGAGAGCGGGTAGGGTTGTGAGTGGTGGAGTTTCTAGGGTTGTTCCTGGTAGAGGTGGGGTGGTTATTCCTACTCCTAGAGGTATTAATGGTGTTGAAGGATAGGTTGGTAGCAGAGATGGTGGTGGACGAGTTGGTGGTGGGATGTGGTGGTAGAGTTAGGGTTTGAGGTGGCCATGATTCAACTAGAAAAATTGGTGGACAAGGTCCTCCTATGCCTAGAGCTATTTTGGTTCATGGATGGGAAACTTGAGTTCATCAGGTAGCTAGAAAAACATCTACTCCAACTACATCTCCTCCTATTTCTCGTATTGCTCATGTTTCTCCTACTCCTCCATGTCAGGATATACAGATGCTACAGGCAGGTTTCACAACTTTGCAGAGGCTATGAGTTTTATGTAGGCACTAGCTATACAAGTAGCCTAGATTCAGCCTATTTAGCAGGGTCAATCTAGTGAGACTCCTACTTAGACATGGCCTCCTATAGGGGAAAATACCTCATTGAGATCATCATGTGATCTATATGATAGCACTAGTGGTGGTCCCTCTTCAAATGCAGGTGGAGACATAGGGATAGGGGATGGACAGAGTTATATTTTACCCTATTTGATTAGATGGCTCATGTATATTCATCTTTGATGTGCCTTGATATTTGATTCTCATTAATTAATCTTGACGTATCATTGATCTTGACTTTTATGATGTATATTGCCACAACTTTTGATGATGTACTTTGATTATGGAGTGTGATGGACATTTGATATATGAACACTTGATCTATTTCTCTCACCCTTCCTTGATGCTTATGATTTTCTCCTTTTGATGTTAATATATATTGGAGTTTATGATTTTTTGATGCTCTATTTATGGATGTTGATGGATGCAGTTCTATGTGGTTCTATTATGCATGTTTTTTGTATTTTATATGCAGGATATATGGATGTACTTATTTGACTTAGACGTTTATGCATGGATGCACCTTGATATTTATTTGTATGGATGCATAAATATAGATGTATATAGATGCTTCTATGGGTTAATTACTTATTTAGATGTATGATGTAAGGATAAATGCTTATACAAGGTTTACTTTTATAGATGCAATCTATGGATTCCATGATTCTACATGTTTCTTATTTGATGATGCAATATTTACATGCATGTGATAATGCAATGAGTGTCGTTATATAATTAATGATTTTAATACTATGCCACTAAATGAGATATACCTAAATGATAATGAATAATGAATAATGAACCTAAATGCACTTAAGGATGATGATTAATGAATGATTTGGATACAATCTAAATGATTATGCAACTTATGTGATGATTTAATGAAATGCAATTTAAAGATACTGAATAATTATATGATCTTTATATGTGCATGAAATGTACCTAATTGCAAACAAAATGAAACTAAGTGATAAATGAGCCTAATTGTAAATGAAATGCAATTAATATTTAATGATTAATGATTCATTTGAATGCACTTAATGGTTAATGAACCTAAATGCAAATGGAATGCAACTAAATGATAATGAAGTTACATGCTTTAAATGATAATGATTAATGTAATCTAACTTATTTCATGATTGATGAAATGATTTTAATATGCAAAATGAAATGTACCTAACTTAAATGAAATGCACTTGATGATGATTAATGATTTACTTAACTATATAATACAATGACGTTTATGCACCTAAATGAAAATGCATTATTTTTTTTAAGTTCAATATATTCCACCTAAAGGAGAATTTTGATGATTTGACCTTGATTAACTTTCCACCTTCCTTGAGAAATCCCATAACAATCACCAATGCAAGATTAATCTAAAATGAATGCTACATGCAAATGTAGCTAAACTATTGTCACTTTTCATCGAATCAATTTATTTTGCTATTTTCATCATTAACTTTTGGGATCACTGAAATTGGTACAACCCTCACTAGTTAGATTTTCAACCATGATGGTATGAATACCACTTTCATCAGATTCAATGTTGCAAGTGAATCCTGGTATTAAGATATCACAAATCTAAATTGCCAAGGCATTCTTTTATGTAAACAGACAAAGATTTGATCCTTTTCATACAAAAGCATCCTAATTGATTCTTTGATGATCATGTCTTTAGATGGATTTGCATACTTCTATGAATCAATCTTACGATCAGAAAACAAAGAAAATAGCATGCTTCATCATCGTTCCTCTAGTCAAAAGACACCCTTGAGTTGCTAAAAAGACATGATTTCAAAATTCAAGAAATAAACACTTGAATATATTTGCCTTTGTTAGGTGATCCATATTTTAGAATAATTTTACCCATTTTTCATAATTTGATCTTTTTTGTGTGTTTATTTTTTGTTGATGTGTCACTTTGATTTGCCAATTTTGATCTTGGTTGAATTGTTGAGATGTTTGATATTTTGGATTCCTTTGGATCAATTGAAAAGTTCAAATGTTATGATCCCTGATTTTGATGTAACTCATTTGTGTCATGCTTGTGTATGTTTCATTGAGCTTGGATTGTACCCAATTTGATTTGACAACGATAATGAACTAAGACTAATTTCAAACCATGACAAAAGCTTTGTTGAGGAATGCGGCTTTGAGGGTTTATTAAGACTATTTATACAATGATGGAATGCAAGCAAATATGTACAAGGATAGTGACAATGCAAATGGAAATGCAATGCTTGATAGATAAAGGATCTTAACTCAAAGCAAGTAGCATCTATTTGCCAGGTTTTCACCACTTGTATTTATTGAATTTTTCTCTTTTATTTTCTTTTTTTGCTACCAGGGTGCCTATTTGCTAAGTTTTCACCAAGGCGCTTTTTCTTCTTTTCCATTTTTTTCTTTCAATTTTTATTTGGGTGCATCATCAAGGCGCCTGTTTACCAGGTTTTTACCAAGAGAAGCATTTTTTTAGGACTTTTTCCATTGTTTTTGCTTTCTTCAAGATCCATATTTCAATATTTTTGACTTTTTTTCACTTTTTAATATATTTTTTTCCACTTTTTGATTTTTTTTTTTTTCAGAATCACTTTCTTCTATATAACTAATACACTTTCATTTGATACTATTTCAATTTATACTCTTTCAACTGATCAAGTATAGAATCTCCTAAGATGAATAGTATTTATAGGTTCATCATATTCTTCTCCCTCACATGTGGCTAGTTTGTAAGTTCATGCTCCATAGGACGATGTGATAAAAAAGGGTCCTAGCCAATTTGCCTCAAATTTTCCTTTATTTTTCCTCTCTTTTTTATTCCTTGGGTTTTCTCTTAGAACTAAGTCACCAAATTGAAATTCTCTAGGTTTGATTTTCTTGTTTTAGTTTCTTGACATCCTTTTTTGATAAACATTTAGCTGGTCATATGCTTGAACTATATCATAGCAAGAGTTTATGATCACCTTACTTCAAACTCATCAACAAGCTTTTTCACGAGACTATAGTGACATGAAAGGATTAGATCCTAAGTTATATACTCATAGGATTTATATTAATGAAGACTTCAAACCAGTAAGACAATATTTGAGAAGGATTAATCCTTCTCTCAGGGAAATAGTCAAAGGAGAATTGCAGAAGCTGTTGAATGCAAGTTTTATCTATCCCATATATGATAGTCAATTGGTGTCACCTCTTGTCATGGTTCCTAACAAAGTATGGAAATGGTGAGTATGTGTAGATTATAGGGATCTTAATGCTGCAACCAGAAAGGATCAGTTCACTCTTCCCTTCATAGATCAAGAATTGGATAATTTGGTAGGTAAGCAATACTTCTCATTTTTAGATGGGTTTAGTGGTTACAATCATATTATGATTGCTCCAAAGGACCAAGATAAAACCAAATTTACATGCCCCTAGGGAGCCATTTCCTACTGTGTTTTTCCTTTTAGTCTTTGTAATGTTGCAACAACATTTTAGAGGTTATTCATTAGTATATTTTCTTATATTTCCTATGACTATATAGAGATCTACATGGATGACTTTATTGCCTATGGCTCAACTTTTGAAGAATAAAATACCAACTTAGGAAATTTTTTTGAGAGATTTGAAGACCACAATTTATCTTTAAACAATGAAAAATACTTCATGATGATGAAAGAAGGGATGGTCTTGGGCCATTATATCTCGGTAGCAGAAATTCAAGTAGATCCATCTAAAATTGAGGTAATTTCTAACCTTTTGTCCCCACTAAGTAGAAGGAAGTAATAAGTTTATTAGGTCATGTAGGATACTTCAATAGGTTCACTAAAGATTTTAGTCAGATTGCAACACCATTATATAATCTTTTGAAGAAGGAACCTGAGTTTGAATGGACATCAGACTGTGGCAAATCTCGTGACAACCTTAAAGCAACTCTGACTCAAGCTCCTATGTTGAAAGGACCAAACTGGTCATTTTCATTCCATATTCATATTGATGCTTATGATTATGCCCTAGGGCTAGTGCTATGAAACAAAGAAGGATCAATTGATCATGCCATTTATTATGTTAGCAAGAATCTCTAGGGGGCTTAATTCAACTATATTGTCATTGGAGAGATGTTGGCAGTCATCTATTCTCTTAACAAGTTCAAGAATTACATAATAGAATATCAAATCTTTATACACACAACTCATGCGTCCATTAAGTATATCATGAACAAACCTTCTATTGTAGAAGGGTTAGCAAGGTGGCTATTGTTAATGCAAGATTTTGATATAACCATTGTTGATAAGCCTAGGAAATCTAATGAAGTAGTTGATTTTTTATCTTGCCTACAAGTAAAAGATGATCATGCATCCATTGATGATACCTTATTGAATGAGAACTTATTTTACATTACTTCTCACAACCCTTGGTATGTAAACATAGAAAAATTATTATATTTTGGAAATCTTCCTCCTCACTTTTCACCGAAGGATAGAAGGTTACGTGTGGACAAGAGTTTCAACTTCTCCTGGATAGATGATTGTATGTTCTATATTGGTCCAGACCAGATTATGAGATGTGTGTGTGAGGATGTGATATATGATATTCTTCATGCTTTCCATGATGAACCATGTGGCAATCACTTTGCAACTAACAAAACATCCATGAAGGTTCTCAATACAGGATACTATTGACCAACATTACATAAGGATGCAACAAAATGTACTAGGAAGTGTGATAGATGTCAAAGGATGGGTCAACCAAAAAAATTAGATGAAATGCCATTTATTTCTCTAAGTGGTTGTGACTTCATTTGACAAATGGGGCCTAGAGTGTGTAGGGCCCATTGAACCATCATCAAATGAAAAGTCCTATATTCTGGTATGTATAGATAATGTTACTAAACAGGTTGAAGCTAGAACAATGAAGCATGCAAGGGATAATAAGGTTGTTGAATTCTTATATGAGGATATTTTCACCAGGTGTGGATTTACTAGAGAAATAGTTACTAACTAAGGAGCTTAGTTTAATTCCTTGGTTAATTAATATAACATCAGGCACAACAAATCCACACCCTATTATCCTCAGGCCAATGGATAAGCAGAAGTCACCAATAGAGAGATTGAATCTATCCTTATCAAGAGAGTTGCACTTCATAAAATGGATGGGGCCAATTGATTTCAAGAAACCATATGGGCCTACCGAACTACTTTGGAAACTACCACATGCTTCACATTTGAGTTGGTCTATCAAAAAATGGCTATTATGCCCATTTAATTTGAGCATAAGACACTAAGAACAACTTTAAACTTGGAGATGGATCTCACCATTGGACAAAAGGAAAGAATCCTGGAGCTAAATGATTTACATGAGTATAGAAAATCAGCCCTAAAACACACAGAGATTATTCAAAATCAGAGAAATAATTGGCATGATAAATATATCAAGGACAAGAAATTTCAAGTTGGAGATCAAGCTCTTCCCTATGATTCCAAATATCAAGATAATCTAGGTAAATTTCAAACCCGTTCGTTAGGACCTTATGAAATCATTAAAGTATTTTCCAATGGAGAAGTACAATTAACAACAAATGACTGAGTGAGATTCAAACTGCTTGTCAATGGTCATCATTTAAAATTATATAACAAGCCAACTAGCATATCAGACTTCATGCACCAGTTCAAGGAGAATCGATCATTTGAGTTTCCTGCAGCTAAAGAAGTAGGACTTGGTGTCCAAACTTCTTCTCCGTAGGATTACTTTTTCATGTGGGCATAATAAATATTTCCACATTTTGTGGAAGTAATTTTTCTTCATAATAAATCCCCATATTCACCCATACCATTCTCTTTTTCTCCCACATCATCATTACTTCATCATGCCTTTCCAAAATCCACTTCCAATTAATCCTTCAAAAGATCAAGTAGCTCATTCATTAATGATAAAACTGGTAGGTATGCACAAGGTATGTTGATCATTTATTCTACTCAAGAAAATTTGTTTAACTTCAATTCCTTTTATATTTATATGTCATATGTTTTTTAGAAATTATCCTATGTTGCACCTTCCTCAATAGGCAAACCTATTGTTTACTTAAGGTTGGAGGGGGGTAATGCTTGTATGTCATAATGCATATTGTGTCTACTCTAATCACATTATGTCAGCATCCCAATTGTATCAAAATTATTTGCGAGAAAGGGTATGTGAGTGACATTTGATGTGATGGTGCAAGTGAATTAAATATTTTTAGTACTCACTTTTATTTATCCCTCATAATGCTTCCTGCAGCCTGTAATACCCCAAAAATGGGCTATAAGTTCATTAACCTCCTACATCGACAAATCGGACAAAATCGACATCAAAGTCCTAACCTAAGGCACATCTAAACATCATCGAATCATAATTGATTATCTTACGTTCTGCATCAGGGAATATTCCTAGCAATATTCCTAATCATCATAATTATCCTTAATTTTATAATTATTTGGCAATAAATCACATTTATCCTAAGTTTGATTAATTGAATATTTTCATATTTAATTATTTAGATTTAATATTTGCCACTTAATTGTTTAATTAAATTTAATTCTATCTATTATTAATTGTATTATTTAATTTTGACAATAAATCAAAATTCCTATCTTTAATTGATTAAATTCTTATTTAATTAATTAAAGCATGTTGTCATTATTTAATAATATAGTTTTTAATAAAAGTTTGAATAAATAGTTAATCAACCCATAAATTAATTATTTATTTTCAAAAATCAGTTGAGTTGAGGATAAATCACTTTATTTATTTATTTAATTCTTAATTATTATGCATATTCAAAAGAAATAGTTAAACTCCAAATCAGAAAATCAATGCAAGTTGTTAACTTTTTGGAACTCAACATCCTTTTGGAGTTCAAAAAGCTGATCTAAACTCTAATTTGAGTTAAAAAGTTGTTTTTGCATGATTTTGAGAATTAACTATCTTTCATGATTAGATAACTCAAAAATCAAGATGAGTTAATTTGAGTGATTTATGGCTTTTTCCCATGCACCTCCAAAGCCCTGGATTTCTATAAATTAAAGGCTTCAGCTCTTCATATCTCATCTCATATTTTGCACAATCACGCTGGAGAATTGGAATTGAAGAATCAAAGCTCTTGCGAATCGACATCTTTGTGAGATCAATCTTATTTTTTGCATTCATAGCATATCAATTTTCAATAGCATTCATAGCATATCAATTTCATTTAGCATAGATTTCATATCAGTTTTTACAATTATTATTGCATAGAAAATATAAAAAATATAGATTAATTGCATTCAATTTCATATTCATCTTTTGCATTCAAATCCTTCATTTAGGTGTCGTCTAGGTCACTGATCTCGATTATAATCTGAGAACATTAATCTCGCACCTACTAGAAGGCAGTAAATCGCTTGGTTAGATAGATTTCAATTTTGCACAATTTCAATTTTTGCTAACCTCTAATGTTTTACTGAGTGTTGTGTCTACAGATCAGGTACAATTTTCACACACACATTTCTGGCACCCACCGTGGGGCCCTGAAATGGGTTTCCAATTCAATTCTATCAATTTCTGTCTTTTTCTCCTCGGGATCTATGCAAAACTGTGATTTTTAATTTTTGTCTGTACATTTGTCGTACAAGTTTCTGACAAATGTCGTATGAGAGCATACCCATTGTCGTATGATACTGGACCCACTGTCGTACGATAGTCTATCAGATCGAGGCTCGTTTCATCACAAACCCACTGTCGTTTGGGAGCTCAACTGTCATATGGTAGCATACCCAGTGTCGTACGAGTTTCTGGACTGTCGTCTGAGAGCATATCCACTGTCGTACGAGTTTCCATACCAGTTTTTGACTGTCGTTTCATTTTTTCACAGCAGAGTATCAGATTTGATTTTTATATTTCAGCTAACTGCTAATTTTGACAATTGACATTCTCTGTTTTTGATTGCTTTCTGCTGGTTTTGATTGGGAAAAGCACAAGAATTGCTAAAAATCAGGTAAAATCTACTAAGCACATTGCGAGGATCACCAGGTATTCTCCTTCATCTAATAACATTTTGATTTGGGCTTAAAATAAATCTCTCATGTGTCTAGCTTGTGTGCGTCTTCTCGTGCTTTCATTTTACACACTTGCATAATTTGATACTAGGTTGTAATCCCATAAGAATTCATTATGTAGTCTTAGAATACTTGTGATTGATCTTGATTGCTATCTTGGGTTATTGGACTCGCTAATCCACCGGCCCCTCATTTCTGCCCCGTGGTTGCAATCTCAGCGCCATAAAGGGGAGGGGTCAACAGGACAGAAGCGTTAAATGTTCCACTTGGCAACCCTTTTGTGCTTTTAGGAACTCACTTGTTTTCTAAGTTGTGGACTCATTTTTAGCTTGTGTGAGGTGTTAAGTGTTCCACCTTGTGGACTCATCTCATATTTGCTTTAAGCGTTAAGTGTTCCTCTTTCTACTTTTTGGATGCTTTTGGTAGATTTACTTTCGGAACATATATTTGTGCTCACTTAGTAATTAGGCCCTATGAACACTATTCGAGATTCTTGAGAGATTGGATTCCTAGCGAAATCTTTCTTGACGACAGAATCCTTATAGGTAGGGAGGATACTTAGTGCGTTTCACATTCAACTTGGTTAGTGAGTCTTCTCTTATTGATCGACACATTCTCTCTCTGAAGAGGTTGATAGATCACATGGGGTTGATATCACGAGCTTTGGTGAATCAAAATTGGTTAGTGCATCTTCTCTTATTGATTGATACATTCTCTCCCCGGAGAGGTTGATAGATCACATGGAGTTGATATCACAAACCTTGGTGGAACAAAACTTTGTCTTAGCGTGTCGGATTAATCTGCTTGCTTTGTTTGGGTTAAAAGTGAAGAGGTGTCAAAACCTTGAATCTGGAGCCAAGTCCCCTTGTGGTATAAATCTGTGAGTCATCTTTAGAGAGGGTTAACTGTAGCAGACAATCCCTTCATAGGGAAAACTACGTTGACGGAACCTCAAGCGGTCATAGCCATTTTCGCCGTGGTAGTGACAGCCGCTATATAAATGTCCTTGTGGAAGAAATCTCCATGGGTATGGTTCATTGTTGGGTTGTCAGATCTCCCTAGTAGCTCTTGAAGATTAAGTTCTCAGACTGTGTCAAAACCCTGGTGCGCTAGGATTGGAGTTCACCCCTTTGAATCATAAAAGTTGCAGAGTCAAACCATTACTAAAAACCCTAGAGAGGCCAATTTTTCACTTTCAGGTATATGTGTGTTATTGCAAAACTTTTCAGAACATACACAATTAGTACTATCAGGGATTAGCACAATTTGGTCACTTGATTGTTCATGCGCAAGGTTGCTTTTGCCCTTGTTCATTGTTTTTAGACGTGCTTGGAATCACTTGCTTGTTGTTCTGCGTGCTTGTTTATCTACTTGGCTCTTAAAAATGATCAAATCTGGTATAACCTTCAAAATTTGGACAGCACAATTTGCAAACAATCCAGAACTGAAAACCTTAAATTTTGCAAAAATTGACGTAAAGTTCTTTCTAGAGTCAAAAGTCATTTCAAGAAGTCAAAAGTCATCGACTTTTTGTCAAATGTCATTTCAGTATCGCCCATATGTCGTATGATTGAGAACCTAGTGTCGTACGAGTTTTCAAACCAGCAAAATTCAAGAAGCCAAAAATCTGTTAGCAACTGTCGTACGAGTTTTGTCAACTATCGTTTCATTGCTACCCAACTGTCGTACGAGTTTTGCAACTATCATTTCATAGACTACCCACTGTCGTACGAGTCTGCAGAGTGTCGTTTGGAAAAATTTGAGAGAGTTGTCAGAAATTGTCAATTTGCAAGATATCCAATGTTTCCAGCCTAGTTCCAGAATCTGTCAAAAATATCATTATGTCAGGAATAGAGTAGTAGCTATTGAGCATTCTACCATTTTCCAAGAGTGATCTTTTGAATTCGATCTAGCCTTCTGTTCAATCAATTTGAGTCCTTTTTATCTCGTGTCAAAACCTTGTCATAACTATCAATCTTCAAAAATAGACTAAGTGTTGAGAACTCGTGTCCGCTATCTTTTGGGCGATCTATCCCATACATCCAGGGCACAGTATCCTTCACCCACATCCCATCAGATCTTCAAAACTATCATAATCTTGACAAGGTTGCGTCATCCGATTTTCTCGAATCAAATTGTTCTTCAGTTGTCTTCGTCCTTTTCTTTTGTTTCATTCAAAGTTAATGGTGGAGACCAGAGCTTCTTCACACAAGAAATCAGAAGAAACATCTCAAAACTTACTTTTGACCAATACCCTAGGTCAAACTCTTGAACAACTCATCAAGTCAGGTATTTACGAACACGACGGTCTCGGTAACTTTCGATTGAAAACTGGTTACATACCTCCTCTATCAACTCACAGAGGTAATCAACAAACTCCGCCTCAATCTATTCCAGGGAGCCCAAAAACTCCTACCATGTCTCAAGCAGGGACAAACCACGGTTCTCTAGGAGGAGGATCCCAGGGACACCATTCTCAACATAATGCCAACCAAGACCCTACACCCTCTGAAATCCATCGATGTCAGAATGACAATGAATTCAAAAGAATGATGAGGCATTTCTTGAAAATGGATAGAGAGGCATACTTTTTGCAATTAGCCCAGGAAGGAGCTAAACTTCCTCCTCACTTCAATGTCGAAGATATCATCACGCATGAGGAAGAAACTCTGATGATGGCCATAATGAACCAGCTGCATGCTATGCAGGTCAAAATGAATAAAATTGAGAAAGAGAAGGAACCCAAGGAATTCTCCATGGAGGCCCTTTGTCCTTTCCCTTTTGACAAAGACTTGTATATGCCTCCATTCCCAAAAAGAGTGGAGATACCAAAGTATGACAAATATGATAGACACTCTGATCCTCAAGATCATGTCAGAGAGTTCTATACGCAATCCATGGAATTCATGCATGAACCGACTTATCTAATGCATCTTTTTCCTAGATCCTTGGGAGGAGCATCCATTCAGTGGTTTTCAAGATTACCTTCTACGATCAAAACTTTTGAGGAATTGATTAAATTGTTTTATCAACAATATTCCTACAATATTCAACATCTGATTACCATGATCGATATCTGTAACCTCAAGCAATATCCAGGGGAATCATTCCTAACTTTTCTCAAGAGGTGGCGAAAGAAGTTTTCTCTATATGCTAGATCAATTCTCGAAATGGAGAAACTTGAAATCTTTATCAATAACCTTGTTCCAGAGCTCAACTATCCATTACAAATGCAAGATCATGTATCTTTTGATAAAATGGTGGATAATGCAATCAAGATTGAGAAAGTACTTGTCAAGAAAGGAGAAATCACACTTCAAAAGGACAAGTCTGAATCTGGATCTAGCTCAAAAGATAAAAACAAGAGCTGGAATAGAAACAAAGGTATCATCTCTGATGGTGTTGTTGACACTATCCGCACCCCATCAAAGGCACTGGCCTACAATCTCACCCTTGCCACCAAAGCCATTGAAGCTTCAGAGAAAAAATCTACTGAACCATCTCCAAGGAAGCCATTCAAATGATGGGATAATAAATGAAAGTTTACTCCCCTGGGAGAATCTTTGGAATCTTCCCTAAGAACCCTGATAGCTGATAACATGATCTCTTTACCACCAATCTGAAAACCTGATCCGGATCCAAAACCATATTGGTGGAAAGATAATGAATACTGTGCTTTCCATCGGACTAAAGGCCACAGAACTAATGGATGCTTCCACTTGAAGCATACCATTCAAGACTTGATAGATCAAGGGGACATCACGATTGATAATCCTACTAGCAATAATGATCACACAGCATTTACAGAACCATTTCCACAACATGGCAAAGGAGTTTCCACTTCCCAGCCTAACATGGGGGCAAAAGTCAACTATGCCTAACCTGGAAATGATGCTGTCATCAATATGGTTGAACCATGTATCTCTGAGAGCTGCAATGTCATCACAATTGTATGAAGGGATAGAAATCATTCCTTAGCTAATGCGGTTACCAGATCACAAGCTCAGACTCATTTGAAAGCACAAACACCAAGTTCATCTAATGTCCCTAAGATACCTTTCAATCTCACATCTGCTTCTAGATAGAAGGTTGCCTCGAAATCTTCCAATCCAAAGGATACAAGACCTACATCTTACAGCATCGTCCAACAACTCCAGCATACCAATGCCAAAATCTCCATGTTTGAGTTACTTCAAATATCTCCAGCTCATAGAGATATCCTAGACAAGGCTTTGCTCAGCTCTAATGTTCCTGATGATCTAGATCTAGACAGGTTCCAGACTATGGTTGGTCATCTAACGTCTCTGCAATATATCTCCTTTTTAGAAGAGGATGACAACTCCCTAAGTCACCCACATAATCAACCCTTGCACATAGAAGTCTTGATCCAGAACCGTCGAGTCAAACGTGTGTTGATAGATGGGGGCGCAGGCCTCAACATTTGTTCTTACAACTTAATCACACAATTGGGATTCTCAGAGATGGCTATTGATCCCCGAAAGAAGATCACCATAAAAGCCTATGATGAACAAGAAAGAGCTTCTAAAGGCACTATTGTCTTACCCATCCGAGTGGGTCCGGTCATCAAAGATACCACATGTCAGGTGCTTGATCTACCATTGGCTTACAATATCCTTCTAAGGAGACCCTAGATACATGAAATGCAAGCTATTCCTTCTACATACCATCAATGCTTGAAATTTCCCTATGAAGGAGTGGAGGTTACTATCCCAGCAGATTTGAGTACAACTTGCAATACATTGAAGGAAAGTGCCGATAAGCTTGTTCCCAATAATAGAGAATCTTCCATCAAGCAGCTAAATGTTGCTTCCACATCTAAGATGGATGACATTGCTAAAGAGATCAATATCAAAGAAAATGGGATGGGAGAATACACTATAGAGCCAGTCTTGTCTCTGACATCTCTCCCTATCTCACCCAAGTCATATGGACAATCTTTGAAGCAATCTAAATCAGAACCTAAAGAACCTATGGAAGCATACAAAAGAAATTTTGTGGCGGAGCAAGTATCCAAACAAGAATTTGAAGAAGATGAAGTTGTGCTTGCATGGCTATACAAAGATGATTCTGAATCCAAAATTGTTCGACCTAGTGAATCTATAGCACCTACAATCCCTTCTAATTCATATGGTCCAGGAAACAAATTGATAGCCAAGATGGGATATTCTGGTCAGGGACCTCTAGGAATCAGGGGAAAGGGTCTTGTGACACCCATTTCACATATTGGTAGAGACAAAAAAGATACTAGTGGCATAGGGTTTAAGAAGAAACCCTATCATCTCAGAGGTGGTTGTTCTCATGTCATAGAACAAATTGCACCAGGAGAACCCCTTCTTAAGAAAGAAGAAACAGAACCCTCTGATGATGATTCAGATAGCTCTGAGCTTATCCCCTATGAAAAATTGCCTAAAGAGATCAAAGATCTTCTTGATGATAAAGATGATCCTATCAAAAGAATTAATGTAGTAGACACACAAGAACCTACTGTAGTGCAAGAGATGGTTGCACCACAAGAACTAGCTAATCTCGAAGGCAATCAAACTGATCAAGAAGAAGGGGGTAGTTATTCTGACACTGATTCCCATGAATATGAATTCAAGTCAGAGACTGAGGGTAATCCTTCTTGGGGTATTCATCCTGATTTCACACATTTTTAAAGATTTCCTAGAGATCTTGAATCAGAAGTTGAGTCAAATGACTATGAATGGGGTACCATTCCAGAAGAAGATGAGCTTATAACAGAGAAATATATAGATGTTATTCACCAATATGTATCTCAACCCGACGTAGGTCTAGAGTGAAACAATGAACTTAACGTGTCTGATCCACCTATGGCTGAAGAGGACTCCCATGATGATGTTGAGCCTATTCACGAATTGAACATTTTGAGCTGTAATATCACCTTTGAACTTGAGCGTCGGGTTAGGACCAATGATGACATATGCACATCCGTGAACACCATATCCCAAGCCTTTCCCGCTTTGACTATCCAACGCCCTGATCTTATCGACCAAACTTCCACAAACCCAAACCATGGTATGTATACCTTCCCAAATGACTATGCCCTTGCCTGCTACCTCAATGCAGTTGAGCCTATGAGTACTTCCATCAGTGAACCGAGCATCAACATGACCGAGTCAGACATCAAATATCTTAGTCAGAAAAACAAGAGTAAAAAGAAAAGGAAAAAGAGTTCTGAGGGTGAAAACCACTTTGTGGCAGTCTCAGAACCGAAAAAAGTAAAAAGAAAAGACGTATTTGAAGGTGAAAACCTCTCTGAGGTGCCTAAGGATGAGATATTTGATGTCCTTCCGAGTCATTTACAGGATAGATCTCCAGTTCTGATTGAGCCAACTCAATCCATCAATTTGGGTACAACAGAGGCACCACAATTGGTACATGTAGCACAATCTCTATCAGATGAAGAGAAACAGAACTTCACTACCTTCTTATCAGAGAAAAAGATCAACTTTGCATGGAAATATTCAGATATGCCAGGATTGGATCCCAATCTCATTATGCACCATCTATCCATTGCTCCCGGAGTAAAACCAATCAAACAAAAATTGAGAAAGATGCATCCTCATGTTGCAATCTTAGTCAAAGCAGAACTAGAAAAACTCCTAAAAGCTGGATTCATCCGTGTCATAGACTATGTTGAGTGGATTTTCAACATTGTACCTTTTTCCAAACCAGATGGTTCAATCAGAGTGTGCACGAACTTTAGAGATGTGAACAGAGCATGCCCTAAGGATGACTTTCCACTACCTAACATTGATATGATAGTGGGCATGACTGCAGGCTATGAAATGTATTCCTTAATGGATGGCTTTTCTAGATACAACCAAATCAAAATTGCTCCAGAAGATCAAGAGAAAATAGCTTTCACATGTGCGTGGGGAACTTTCTGTTGCAATGTTATGCCATTCGGACTCAAAAATGCTGGAGCTACATATCAAAGAGCAATGACATCTATTTTTCATGATATGATGCATAGAACAATGGAGGATTACATAGATGATACCTTGGCAAAATCCATGATTAGAACTGAACATCTAACAGACTTGAGCATGATCCTCGACAGAATGGAAAAATTTAGTCTTCGACTAAATCCTAAAAAGTGTGCTTTTGGAGTCACTTCTGGAAAGCTCCTAGGATACATCGTCTCCAAGAAAGGCATTGAAGTTGATCCAGCTAAGGTCAAGGCTATAATAGAGATGCAACCTCCCACAAATATCAGTCAAATGAGGATGTTGCAAGGTAGAGTTCAATCTATCAAAAGATTCATATCATAGCTAGCGGACATCTCACAGCCTTTTACAAAAACATTACATAAAGGTGTGACCTTTGCATGGAATGAAGAATGCGAGAACAACTTTAAACATATCAAGAAGTATCTATCAAATCCACCTATATTGATGCCTCCTATTCATGGGAAGCCATTAATATTATATGTCTCCGCAACAGATACATCACTAGGGGCATTGCTAGCACAGCATGATGAGAACAAGAAAGAAAGAGCCATCTACTATATCAGCCGAACTTTAGTGGCCTATGAGAAGAACTACTCAATGATAGAGAAGGCATGTCTAGCTGTGATCTTTGCATCACAGAAATTGAGACACTACATGTTAGCTCATACCACTCATTTGGTAGCTAAAATTGATCCACTGAAATATCTCCTAAGCAAGGCTGCCCTCACAAGTAGACTAGCTAAATGGGTCATGCTCTTGAGCAAATTTGACATTGAATATGTTGAAAGGAAAGCTATCAAAGGACAGGTCATTGCTGATCAATTAGCTGAAGCACCACTGTTTGATGATACACCCATGCAAATGGAATTTCCCGATTCTTCTATCATGCACCTCTCTTCTAGAACATGGCGGTTATTCTTTGATGGCTCCTACACACAAAATGGATCAGGAGTAGGCATATTGTTCATCACTCCTCAAGGATACTCGATACCCAAAGCATTCAGATTAAAGTTTCCTTGCACAAACAATATTGCTGAATATGAGGTACTCCTCAGTGGTATGAAAATGGCAATACAATGGAGAGTTACAGAGATGCACATCCATGGAGACTCACAATTGGTCATCCACCAGGTCAATGATGTGTACCAAACCAAAGATGAAAGCTCATTCCTTACAAAAGAATGGTAGATGATTTAAAGAAATACTTCATCTCTATCACATTTGAGCAAATACCCAGAATGGAGAATAAGGCTGCCGATGCAATGGCAACATTATCTACTCTTTTACAGCAGCCCGAACATGAACTACGCTATGAGTTCCTAGTGGAAGCCCTATCCTATCCTGCATATGACTCCCCTGAAACCTGCATGATCTACACTGTTGTAGGTTATGACTCATCTCACTACAAAAATCTATTCTCCTATCTCCACGACCAAATCATCCCTGAGTCCTTTAACCATTTTGAGAAATGAAACCTTATCCGATCCGCATCCCGATATGTCATCATTGGTAATGATCTATACAAATGAGGTCTAGATGGTACACTGCTTAGATGTTTAGAACGACAAGAGTCTCAACGTGCATTAGAGGAAGTCCACGAGGGTATATGTGGGTCACACTCGAACGGTTTAACGTTAGCTCGAAAACTTATTAGGGCTGGGTATTATTGGCCTGAAATGGAAAAAGAAGCTATTCAATTTGCTAAAAACTGTCAACAGTGTCAAGTACATGGCAACTTGATTCATGCTCCAGGGAGAGATCTAATTCCCTTTACTACACAATGGCCTTTTCAACAATGGGCATTTGATCTCATAGGTGCTATCCATTCGTACTCTTCTAATGGACATACCCAGATAATCACAGCTACAGATTATTTTACAAAATGGGTAGAAGCAGTTCCTCTAACATAAGCAACGGGGAAACAGATCTTTATGTTCATCCTGAACTACATCATTTACAGATATGGGGTCCCTCACTCTATAATCACGGATAACGGGGGACAATTCAAAAATAAGGACCTAGATGAATTATGTGCTAAGTTCAAGATTACTCAACATTGGTCTTCTATCTACTATCCTCAAGGGAATGGGAAAGCTGAAGCTTCAAACAAAAATCTCTTGAAAATCTTGCATAGAACAGTGAATAAAATAGGAAGAGACTGGCATCTCATGATTAATCCAGCTCTCTGGGCCTATAGAACTAGTATCAGAACACCTACAGGGGCTACACCTTTCACTTTAGTTTATGGGTCTGAAGCAGTACTACCTATTGAGATTGAAATCCCATCACTCAGAATCAGAATGCATGGACTTGTCACTGATGAAGACTACAGAGTGTCTAGGTTAAAAGAACTTGAATTACTAGATGAGCGCAGGCAAGCAGCGTATGATCATCTCATAGTGTATCAGAAAAGAATGTCTAGAGGCTACAACAAGAAAGTTAGACATAGAGAATTTCAGGTTGGTGATCTAGTGTTGAGAGAAAATCCTAAAAATCAATCCCATCGCGAATGCAAGGGGAAGTTCGAACCCAATTGGCTGGGTCCCTTTGTAATCACTACTACTTTTAGCTTTGGTGCTTATCAACTCTTGATGACTGAAGGAGAACAGTTCCGAGAACCAATCAACGTTCTCCATCTGAAGAAATTCTATGCCTAAGGCATTCAGTGCTTAGTAAATATCCTGAAAAAATCTTTAAAATTGGAAAAAGTCCTTAAAAAAATGAACATCTTGGTGAAAACCTAGCAATAGCCACCTTGATGATTCACAAAAAAAATAAAATAAAATAAAAATAAAAAATAAAAAATTCAAAAAATTGAAAAAATGAAAAATACAAAAAAAAAAAGAGAAAAAAAGAAAAAGTGCCTTGGTGAAAACCTGGAAACAGGCGCCTTGGTAGCAAAAATAGAATCTCTACCAAGATGGTGAAAACCCGGCAAACGGGTGCCACTTGTTCCAAACACTCCATCTATCAGCACAATCTTGGTCTTTCCCAGCTTTCAGTCTTGCTTTAGTTTGTACATATCTCCCGGTTTATTTCTGCATATCCTGGTTTCAATAAGTCGGTCTGTACACCAATCAGCTCAAGCATCTGTATCCTATCAATGTTCAAATTTGGGGGCAATCAATGTCATATCCTATAGTCTCCCATGTATCTTAGACAGATCATATCTAGTCAGAATCCTTTAAAGCTTCATGTGAGTCAGTCAGTCAGTCTTGTCTCCAGAAAGGATTTTGCATCTACAACAACACAATCAAACATCAAACTCAAACTGAAAACAATCTGTGCTTCATGCTTTTATCTCCTTGTATGCTTACTGATTCGCATTGAGATTTTTGCATATTGTGTCCCTTCGAGCTCTTCGATGATGTCCTTTATAGGATTTAGAGAGTGATGACTGGGGGCATAATCTTTTCTTTGTTTTCTACTCGTATGTGAAATCTAATAACTTTGGAAAATTTGGATTGAAATGGTGTCCGACTGTAAGAGCCTCTATCTCGAATTGGATGGCCATGCGTACCTCAACCATTGATACCCAGACAATTCAAGGAAGTTTGATCTAACTATTATCTTTTTGAGTAAGTTCTTTCTCCTAGTGTGGAATGCAATCTTGCCTAAGGAGGTGAACGATAAAGGGTCACTACGGGTAATTCACATTGGATTTAGAATGATCTCTTGACTGTTTGATGTGTTTGCAATGCAAGGCGTATTCAGGTCATCATGACGTTTATGTTTTGATGCTTATACAAATTGCTATATCAAAATGGACATGATATTCAGGTCATCTTGGCGCTTGTGCCTTGGTGCTTATATCTAATCTGACATTCCGAAAACAAAAACCAATATTCATATGTCCATGGTTGTATAACCAGTGGGTGTTGTATTGATTCTTGCGCATACAAATCGATATTCATATGTCTATGGTTTCATAGCTAGTGGGCATTGTATTGATTTATCCGGTTACCTAAAAGTTCAATGATGATAACAAATCGACATATGATCAGTGACTAGGTCCTAGGTCTTAGGTTGCATTTCATTTTGCATGTTTGCATGATCTCACAATGATTAAACGAACTTCAAAGCTTAAACAATTCTTCATATCAATTTTTCAAATCTAACAAGAGCTGAATCTCCCACGAAGGTTCCTCCAACGAAGCAGCAAGTAGAATCCTTTTTCAGGATCAAAATTCAAATCTAAGATCATTCATATTATTAACTACTTGCATAATCAACCTTCAATCATCACAGAAATCTAGTATTCAACTTAACTGATTATCTAACATCAAACTCTCAAAATTTCAACTTGGTCAACTATGGTCAACTCATGGTCAAACCTAGTCAAATTCGATCTCCAGGACCTCCAAACGATGCAGAATGCATTCTCGGACGTGTATAACCACTTCTCAAATCAATTAACATGCTTCTAAACTCTCAACGCTAACTTTTTCTTGTCAGATTTCAATTTTAATCCCGAAGGGGGCATGGTATTGCACATCATTCAAAGTCTGTAAATCAAATTCTATCGATCAAATCTATCAATATCTTTCATCAGTGATCAAGACAACAATCACGTCTAGTCGTTGATTCATCAAAAGTCCTCATCGCTCGGGGCAAATCTATCATCACTTGGGGCATATCAGATTCATCGATCCATATCAATCTGGTATTCTCCTAATCTTGTAAACTGTATCAGTTTTTTCAACCATCAGATCATAGTGTTCTTTCCTTGGTTCTTCGACAACTGAAGGGTTTGGATGTGATACTTGCTAGTTCTGCTAAGACAATCGAGTCTAGAACGGGTCACTCACTTCTTATCAATCCTAAGGTTCAGAATCAGGCGTTTTGGACACTTTTTCGCAATCATAGGTTCATCGCTGCTATAGTGAACATTATCTTTGGTCATTCAGGACCTATTATCTCCATATCAATTCAATATCAATTAGCTTGTATCTCATATCAATTATCAATTTCAAACATTAGTTTCATATCTCTATGAAACACAGACTATCTTTGAACCACTGCGCTTCGCACAGTAATTCAAAGAGGGGCAAAATGTAATACCCCAAAAATGGGCTATAAGTTCATTAACCTCCTACATCGACAAATTGGACAAAATTGACATCAAAGTCCTAACCTAAGGCACATCTAAACATCATCGAATCATAATTGATTATCTTATGTTTTGCATCAGGGAATATTCCTAGCAATATTCCTAATCATCATAATTATCCTTAATTTTATAATTATTTGGCAATAAATCACATTTATCCTAAGTTTGATTAATTGAATATTTTCATATTTAATTATTTAGATTTAATATTTGCCACTTAATTGTTTAATTAAATTTAATTCTATCTATTATTAATTGTATTATTTAATTTTGACAATAAATCAAAATTCCTATCTTTAATTGATTAAATTCTTATTTAATTAATTAAAGCATGTTGTCATTATTTAATAATATAGTTTTTAATAAAAGTTTGAATAAATAGTTAATCAACCCATAAATTAATTATTTATTTTCAAAAATCAGTTGAGTTGAGGATAAATCACTTTATTTATTTATTTAATTCTTAATTATTATGCATATTCAAAAGAAACAGTTAAACTCCAAATCAGAAAATCAATGCAAGTTGTTAACTTTTTGGAACTCAACATCCTTTTGGAGTTCAAAAAGCTGATCTAAACTCTAATTTGAGTTAAAAAGCCGTTTTTGCATGTTTTTGCATGATTTTGAGAATTAACTATCTTTCATGATCAGATAACTCAAAAATCAAGATGAGTTAATTTGAGTGATTTATGGCTTTTTCCCATGCACCTCCAAAGCCCTAGATTTTTATAAATTAAAGGCTTCAGCTCTTCATATCTCATCTCATATTTTGCACAATCACGCTGGAGAATTGGAATTGAAGAATCAAAGCTCTTGCAAATCGACATCTTTGTGAGATCAATCTTATTTTTTGCATTCATAGCATATCAATTTTCAATAGCATTCATAGCATATCAATTTCATTTAGCATAGATTTCATATCAGTTTTTACAATTATTATTGCATAGAAAATATAAAAAATATAGATTAATTGCATTCAATTTCATATTCATCTTTTGCATTCAAATCCTTCATTTAGGTGTCGTCTAGGTCACTGATCTCGATTACAATCTGAGAACATTAATCTTGCACCTACTAGAAGGCAGTAAATCGCTTGGTTAGATAGATTTCAATTTTGCACGATTTTAATTTTTGCTAACCTCTAATATTTTACTGAGTGTTGTGTCTACAGATCAGGTACAATTTTCACACACACACAGCCAATGTGTTGTTATCTTGACTGTAATTTTTTAATGTAGTGTTAGTTGCAATGGTTGAAATCTTATTTTTGGGCTTGAAAGAGAGTAGCGGGGTATTTGCAAAAGGAGAAAGTGTAGATTAGTGGAGTGGTAAGGAAGCTGAAGGATTGTTGTTTTCCAAGACTTTTCAAAGTTCTGTAGTTTTTGAAGCAATTTTACAAACCTTGTGAAGAAGAATTGATTTGTATCATGGGAGGTCCTCCTATCCACCATGAACTAACTATTCATATTTTTCTTCTTCAAGACCAATACTATCTTTAGGCATTCCATAATTTTGGTTGGTTGGATTATTTCCTCAAGCTTAAGGACTATAGTGATAGCATTGCCCTAGAATTTGCTCAGACATTTAAAAATGATGTAGCGAATGTGGAAGGGTTAAGGGAAAAGGTCACAAAAGAGCATATATCTAAAGTGACTGGCTTTCCAATAGAAGGATAAAACCTCCCAGAGTCAAAGGATGTGAGAACAACTAGTGCTCAGTTCACTCATCCAGACAACCATGTTCTAGAGGTGGATAACTAGGGCATAAGGAGATTATCACTACCACAAGATTATATACAAATAGTTGCATATGTGATGAAATACCTAACTTGTGAAGGTAGGAAGTCATGTCTTCATTCTCTTCACTTTAAGTTTCTCATTCATATAGGAAAAACTAGAGGATGAATGTTCTCAATGTTTTTTGCAATCTACTCCTGCATAGTGCAAATGAAGTTAATACAGGTAAGCCTAAATTTATATCACACCAATGTTTGATTAAGATTTTGGTATAAAGGTTGTTAAATGAAGCCTCCAATATGCCTTGGAAAGAATTTTTAACTATTAAGAGGTTCACATTAAAGGATGTAGGTCCTATGGGATAGCCACTAACCCATAGGGTTAATACACCTGAGGGAACCTTTAAAGTTAGGGAAGAACCCTCATCCTTGGGAGTGCATCTTGAAGCAAATCCTACAACTAAACCTAATGTATCAAAAACCTCCTCCATTGATATAGAAAATATCCCACCAAGGCCTAATGTTGATACCTCTCCACAAAGTTCTGTTAGGACTAGGTCTGCAACAAAGAAAAATAAAGGGAAGGAGGAGGTAGAACTAGAAGAGGAAAGTGTAGAAAATAAGATGCTATAAATACCTCTCCTAGTTCTAAATGGAAAAGGAATATTACAAAAGACCCTCATGCAACCAATACATATATAAAGAAACCTCCAAGGAAATATAGAAAAGTAAAGACCTCTAGGGTTAGTAAAGAGACACCTACCAGAAGAAGTCATCAGTTGAAAGGGAAACCCCTGAAGTGGACTCAAGTAGAAAAAGGTAGTGCTTTTATTAATATTGAATCCTTCGAGTCTATGGAAGAGGGTGATGGTTTAAATACCTATTAAGGAGAGGATGACATACCAAAAGAGTCAAAAGAGGAAAATTTTCCACATGAAGAGCCAAAACTTTTTATGGTAGAGGATCATATACAAAAAGACCAAGATTTGGATGGTCTTACTAATTTGGTTGTTCCATCATAGTAGATAGTTGAGATTGATATAGTAGTTTGGATAGGGGATTTGATAAACATACCTATGGAGGACCCACAAGAGGAAGAGGAAGAACTAGATACTCCTCCTGACATTTCTACTCCACTTGATGTAGGTTTAAGCTCGTATAAATAAATGTTATTGAAATAAACACTAGTACATTTGACTTGGTTTTTCTACCAAAACTTTCGACCATGGTATAAAAAAGTTTTGGTTGGTCGAGTATAGAAAGAAAACTTTCATTTTTTTTTTAATCCATGCCCGTGTTAGTCGAAAGTTCGACCAATCCATGCACTACGTAAGTCAAACTTTTGACGAATACAGGGGCATAACTTTTTTTTAAAAAGTTTTCATTTCATTATTATCATCAGCGAATTTTTTCATTACAGCGCGCGCACGAAACCTCATTGGCACTGTGTATTGGAAGCTCATCAGCACTATGTATTGGAACCTCACTTTTGAGGGCGGATTTGGCACTACGGATTGGGCACTAAGGTTTGAATTTGAAAAACCAATAAAAATGTAATCTTTTTCAAGTTCAAAATGGAACTATTCTATTTTATTGTCTTTGTGGGGAGAACATTCTATTTTGAATCCATGATGTTGAAGTTTGTGTGATAATTCTGTAAATACTTTATTGTAGTTTTGGTACTATGCCCACAAGACTCTAAATTCCTTGACGACTGGACTCAGAAACCCTATAGTCAGCCCTGCCATGGAAACTTCATCTTTACCTGCATTTCTTCTTTTGGGACTCAATGTCATTGGACGAGAAGCAGGAAGGACCATGTATTTTAATTGTTCAAACACTCAAACTACAGAAGAAGTTACATTGCTTCTAGATTAATGCCCTAGGCTAGATATACTTCATGTGTTTGGTCGGGAAGAGAGTGAATGTATTTGTAGAAGTGCCCTAAGAATAAACTGGGCTTGAGGACTTAGGAATCATCAAAAACCCTCCAAACAGTTGCCTCCATCCTAGGTACCCACTGTCAGACCAAAACCAGTTGACCCTAGCTAACCTCATCAATTAGTCTAGTGTGATTCTGTGTTAGTCGACAATGCTAGAGCACATGGTCAAACTATGTAGAGGAATTTACATGAAACATTGTAGATAGTGTATTCTAACTGAAACATTCCACTAGATCCTAGTCCATTCTTTGATTATGGGAAGAAGCACTGTTGTAAACCAATAGAGAACTGCTAGGGATAGTGAACTCCACACTTGGAGACTTGAAATACCTGCTAATCAGTGAATGTTAAGTGAGTAAAATTGTTTTATATAAAACCAAACAGAAATCAGAATTGGAGTAGGACAGCAGCAATAATTAGTATTCATGGAGGGAATAGTAACTCTAGGAAGTCACATAAACTCAATTGAAGGAATCTACAATTAAGGGAACCCTCTTTGACTGAAAATATTGGAGACATTCAAAGACTTGAATTATATTGACAGAATTGAATATTTCTTGAAGAACATTAGAGTAAGTGAGAATCGTTACTCTTTGGATAGAAGGGTTGTCCAACTATTGCTTCTAGTTGTGAATGGATCGGTTTGTAGACTAAGATTGTAGTTATTTGGGTGATCAATGAATTTGATCTTATTGGATAAGTTTAATAGTGTGATGTAATTGGTCACATGATGGGAGAATTTGTGTCAACGTGATGGAAAAACCATGTCTTCTATAAGTTGCGATGATCAAATTCCATGAGAAGACATGTTGGGTCACGTGGATTATTTATCATGTTGGGTCACCTAAACGAGAACCTTGAGATGAATCAAGAACTTTTCTACAAAAGAGATCAGTACCTTGAGAAGCTCTCCACTTGTTAGTTGAATTAAAAGCTTGGACCATATATGGCTGCCCTTTTTTGTAAAATGAGGAGTGAGATTGTCTTGCCAAAGGTGGCAATGGACTTACATTTGAGGGATAATGCCCAACATGAGTAATTTGGTTTCCCAAGTCCCGTAAATGAAAGGCCATTGATGAATAGGCATTTCTAATAGAAATATTTGTGGTGCTAGAATGAAGTGCATGACCAAATTCTTTGCTTGCTAAACCAATTTGAGGCTTCATTTCAGATAATGCAGATGCTTTAATAAACCACTATCTTCTTTACTCAAGCAACATTTGGTTCATCTGCTCGACTGGGGCATGTTTGGGAACAGACAGTCTCCATTTAAACTCAAGTCTCTGGAAGCAGTTATATTTGTCAGTGGAGGAGATACACCCATTGGATCTACAATAACTTTATGCTCACTGGAATTACCATTTCTCTTCAATTGGGATACTCTTTCTGAAATTGCATCTACCCTTTTACCAATTTGGGAAATCAATGGGTCTATTTGTGGACCTCCAAGGTGTTGGTCACCTAAACGAGAACCTTGAGATGAATCAAGAACTTCTCTACGAAAGAGATGGCTAGCATTGTAACGTGGATTATTTATTATAATATCATGATGTGGATTATTTAGAGATATAACATGGACCAAGATTGGATGTAGATCATATTTACTGTCTCATAATGAATTACTAGGATAGGTACCAATCTTACTATTATGAGACAGTAAATAATATAAGCTCCTCAAGCATGAGTTGGATGATGTGGATACACTAGTTCTTATATCTACATAATCCACATCATCCAACTCATGCTTGTGGACCAAGATTGGATGTAGATCATATTTACTATCTCATAATGACTTACTAGGATAGGTACCAATCTTACTATTATGAGACAGTAAATAATATAAGCTCCTCAAGCATGAGTTGGATGATGTGGATACATTAGTTCTTATATCTACATAATCCACATCATCCAACTCATGCTTGAGGAGCTTATATAATAATCAACTGATTAATGTTTTTGGTTTTGATGTAGTCCTCTCCAACTCATGCTTGAGGAGCTTATATAATAATCAACTGATTAATGATTTGAGGGACATTTTAATTGCCTGTTCTAATCACTGATTTGAGGAACAGTGACTGTGACTATGAATGAAGACTGTATTCTTATTGTTTTGAAATTTTATGAGGGGTTTTATGTAATCTTAGGTTGGAATCAAATCCATTGTTTGATTATGGGAAGAAGCACGGTTGTAAACCAATAGAGAACTGCCAGGGATAGTGAACTCCACACTTGGAGACTTGAAATACTTGCTAATCAGTGAATGTTAAGTGAGTAAAATTATTTTATATAAAACCAAATAGAAATCAGAATTGGAGTAGGATAGCAGCAACAATTAGTATTTGTGGAGGGAATAGTAACTCTAGGAAGTCACATAAACTCAATTGAAGGAATCTGCAATTAAGGGAACCCTCTTTGACTGAAAATATTGGAGACATTCAAAGACTTGAATTATATTAACAGAATTGAATATTTCTTGAAGAACATTAGAGTAAGTGAGAATCGTTACTCTTTGGATAGAAGGGTTGTCCAACTATTGCTTCTAGTTGTGAATGGATCAGTTTGTAGACTGAGATTGTAGTTATTTGGGTGATCAATGAATCTGATCTTATTGGATAAGTTTAATAGTGTGATGTAATTGGTCACATGATGGGAGAATTTGTGTCACTGTGATGGAAAAACCATGTCTTCTGTAAGTTGCGATGATCAAATTCCATGAGAAGACATGTTGGGTCACGTGGATAACTATTGTAATCAGTTATATTAGATGATAATTAGGCCTTTATAGGGATTACACATCCATTATGTTTCTAGGAGAAGGATTATATAAAGGAGATGGCTAGCATTGTAAGGCTAGCTATTTATTGTAATATCATGATGTGGATTATTTGGAGATATAACATGGACCAAGATTGGATGTAGATCATATTTACTGTCTCATAATGAATTACTAGGATAGGTACCAATCTTACTATTATGAGACAGTAAATAATATAAGCTCCTCAAGCATGAGTTAGATGATGTGGATACATTAGTTCTTATATCTACATAATCCACATCATCCAACTCATGCTTGTGGACCAAGATTGGATGTAGATCGTATTTACTGTCTCATAATGACTTACTAGGATAGGTACCAATCTTAATATTACGAGACAGTAAATAATATAAGCTCCTCAAGCATGAGTTGGATGATGTGGATACATTAGTTCTTATATCTACACAATCCACATCATCCAACTCATGCTTGAGGAGCTTATATAATAATCAACTGATTAATGTTTTTGGTTTTGATGTAGTCCTCTCCAACTCATGCTTGAGGAGCTTATATAATAATCAATTGATTAATGATTTGAGGGACATTTTAATTGCCTATTCTAATCACTGATTTGAGGAATAGTGATAGTGACTGTGAATGAAGACTGTATTCTTATTGTTTTGAAATTTTATGAGGGGTTTTATGTAATCTTAGGTTGGAATCAAATCCATTGTTTGATTATGGGAAGAAGCACTGTTGTAAACCAATAGAGAACTGCCACGGACAGTGAACTCCACACTTGGAGACTTGAAATACCTGCTAATCAGTGAATGTTGACATTACATATAACACGTAAAATAATGTAGTCAACCTTATTGAGAAACCTAAACCTATTCCAAAACCTAGGCTTGAACCTTGCATAACCTTTGATATCAAGGAAACTATTAAGGTTTTTGATGGACCCCTATACATTACTATGAAGATTAATTGAGAGCTCTCTTGAGGAGTGCTTATTGATCCTATGTATGGTGACTGTTATTACCAAATAACATCTCTTTACCTAACAATTTCATCAAGAAACTTATGAAAAATATGATGTCATGGTTAAGGTGCGTGATTGTTTTACTTGTTCTACCATAAGTTTTATGACCCTTCCTATTGAAGTTCGTAAGAAGTGCTTAGATTGTCACCTTTGTCACTATTCCTAAATCTAATCAATTCCAAGTAAGACTAGGTCATCCTTGGCTTACTTTAATGAGAGCTATAATATTTAAGATTATGCAGTTAAGTGGCGAAGAAAAAAGTCTAGAGTTGGGTTGGGTTGGAGTTGGGTTAGAGTTGGGTGGGGTAATTTACTAATTTCTAGTGCCTACCTTTTTTATTGTCCAAATTGACATCCTCAAAAATAGGTACTGCTATTTTTCAGAAAAAGATTTCAATTAATCCTATAACACTTTTATTTTTATCCATAACCTCTTCCTATAAAAATAAATCCTACGCAGTTGCATAGAACCCCAACCTTATTCAAGCCATGTCTTAGGCTCATATTTCATGGTTGAAGCACTTGTGCCCATGGCTGTATGAAATACCATTAGAAGAATCAAAACACAATTGAAAGTCCGCTAAACTTTTGGCAGAAAAATGTCCCAAATGTTACAACCATAGGATTGATCAGATTGCTTTATAATGTGGGAAATCCAAACCAATAAAGGCCTTGAGACTCTAAAATGAGATAATACAATATTTAAATAGAAAACCCATAAGTCTATCAATGGGCAATTTTAATACAAAAGGCATCTAAAATATTTTCAAACTCTTAATATCTGAAGTTTGTTTGCAAATGCAATTGCAACCCAATCTGATTGTGTGGAAGACCACTGTAATTGATTGATTTTTGTAGTTGTAGTGTAGGCCAATATTGGATCAAGACCTCCTTTGATAGGCTATTTTATGGAAGATAAGTCCCATATTAAAGCTTGTGAGTCATCTCCTACAGTACAAATATGAGTAGAGCTATGAGGAGCCCATGCAAGGGCATTAACACTTGCTTGGTGCTTAATTAGTGATACCCTCTTGATGGCTAGCAACTGATTTCTCTTTAAATCCCCAATTACTAGCCACCAACCTTCTTCCTTTGCTTTGGGATACCTCAGTGCATCAACTAAACCTAACTCCTATCTACCTTCAAGATCTCTTTCTAGAGTGACCTGCACTGTTACATTTTCTCTAGCCCTCACATCATCACTCTCAACTATATCATATGCTAGATCAATGTTTGGGAAGCGATTACAAAAATGAGTAATGTCTAATAGCTGTGAATTTGTCATCTGTAACAATTCACACCTTTCATCATCCTCCATCTCAACTAAATAAAAAATAGTTTCAATGCTTTTCCATGGATTTTCATGGCACTTCTTAGCAAGTTCCTTGGTGAAATGTGGAAGTTGTAACAAGACAAAATCACGGTCCCAGAGACCTTGTGTAACCATTTGGCTCAATTCCATTGCTACAAGAGCTGGATTCAACCAGCCATTATTGGAAATAACATCCACCATAGCCTGAAGAAGCTGGTTAGCAGAAAGAAGCACTTCTCACTGATCTAGTGCTAGGTTTCCAGCTTTGACATGCCTTGAGAAGTGAGTTTGCAACAATGCATTTGCCTTTACATGTGGATCAGTATATTTTGGTTTGTCGATAGCAAAATTTTGATGATTTATATACCTCATTCTAGAAACAATTACTTCCAAGATGGGACCACCCTCTCCACCAATTAAAAGAAGTTCATCCATAATAAATAAGCTGACTTGTTCCACCTGCTTATGTTGTTTCCATCTGTGGGACAAAGCATCCCATTTCTTAGGTGTACTTATAATAATCCAACCTTTCTCAAATAGCTTCAAAATAGTGAGGGTTTCTTTGATGAAGTTTGTAGCTACATTTCCCATTATACTCCACAATTTAATTACTATATCAACCCACCAATCCACGATAAATGTTGTATGTCCATGGTTCCTTCATGGACTTTGACTGTACCTCATCACCATGCAGGTCTTATTGTAGCACATGCCACTTTTCTTCAATCCCAAATATCGAGAACAAAGTATAAGCAATTGACTATCGTGTAGGAATGATAGTCAGTATTCTTTGGCCACTCCAAACAATACTACAATACATAGAGTTGATGAGCTTCCAATACACAGTGCCAATGAGGTTTTGCGCGCACGCTGTAATGAAAAAATTCGCTGATGATAATAATGAAATGGAATCTTTTTTTTAAAAAGTTATGCCCCCGTGTTCGTTGAAAGTTTGACTTATGTAGTGCATGGATTGGTCAAACTTTTGACTAACACGGGCATGGATTAAAAAAAAATATGAAAGTTTTCCTTCTATAATCGACCAACCAAAACTTTTTTATACCATGGTCGAAAGTTTTGGTAGAAAAACCAAGTCAAATGTACTAGTTTTTGAGACAGTAAATAATATTCAATTCTATCAATATAATTCAAGTCTTTGAATGTTTCCAATATTTTCAGTCAAAGAGGGTTCCCTTAATTGCAGATTCCTTCAATTGAGTTTATGTGACTTCCTAGAGTTACTATTCCCTCCACGAATACTAATTGTTTTTGTTGTCCTACTCCAATTTCGATTTCTGTTTGGTTTTATATAAAATAATTTTACTCACTTAACATTCACTGATTAGCAGGTATTTCATGTCTCCAAGTGTGGAGTTCATTGTCCCTGGCAGTTCTCTATTGGTAAGATTGGTACTAGTTTTTGAGACAGTAAATAATATAAGTTCTTATTGGAAAGTTTTGGTCTTATATGTTAACTATATATAGTTCTAGATTTATTCCTTATGAAATAGTGATGAGATTTATTCTTTTATCTCTATTAATGTAATTATGGGTCTATTATTCACATAATGTCTGAGATATAATAATTCTAGAACCCCTAATTTTCTGATCTAGTTATGTCTTAGTTTATTGTATAGTGTTGGAGTTCTACATTATGTCTATACCAAAGATATTCTTCCAACTTTGATGTTACCATTGATTGCTGAGTGTATGTTTAATCAGCTGGCTGGATTACTAAATTGGTCTTTTAACACATTCTCTCCTCTTGTTCGACGACTTCCTCACTATTCCTTAGTATGATCTTCTCACAATTCCCTTTAATCTTCTCACAATTCTGACAAAACTAACAACATGCCTCATGTTATATGGAAAATTGGTAAACAAGGAGCCACTGTAGTTCAATTCCTTTTTTCTAAGTCCTTCATGGAAGTTGAAGTATCACTCTTTAGGAAACTTATATCTCTGGTTCAAAGTTCCCATTAAAATCATTCAAATATTCAAAAACAATACCCAAATTCGCTACAGTGGTAAAGTATTAACAAAGCATAGCCTCATAGTTCCATCAATTTGACAATCAATGGTAAGAAAGTCCTAATAATATTATATTAGAAGTGAAATGTTGATGCTAAGACAATTACTTTGTGACCATAATAATCCTACATATTTTTTTTTGCACAATAGATAAAGTCTGCTATTAATATTTATTATATCATGTAACACCCCGCCAGGGAACCCAAGAGAATTTAATCCTAAACATGCAGCTAAGTTTGGTGAACAATTTTTTTCTAAAGTTATCAAACATGATAGACAACAGTGCAGAAGCAATTACCATTTACTCACATTGAAAATAACATCCATCATAGAAAATAATACCCAAGGGTTCCATGACGTAGAATTACTTAAGAATGAAACACAATAACACTAACATCAACAAAAGATTCCATAACTTATAAATTACAATAACATGATATAACAATAAAAAAAATCCTCATGGACATCCATGACAACTATATAGTCTAACATCCACTGCACATGTCATAGGGTATGTAGTAATAGAACTAACAACTAAATTACAATATCCAGATTAGGTATCACATGCGATACTCTAATACAAGATTTACAATAAAGAATAAGTATATAAGAACATCAACAAAGAAGTAACATAAGGAATCCATCTAAAAAGACACCATCGAGCATCGACACAGGGACGTCAAATCTCAAATGGTAAAGAATCACTACCACCCGTCCATGTAGAACCACAAAGGTCTACCCCACCATGTTGAGGAGATAACATTGGACCCCAATCAGATAATCAAGTCAAACCAGGAAACACCACTAGGAAAGGAATCCTGATAGCTTACTAACTCAAGGTCAACAAAAGTAGTGAAAGGTATGACTCACTAATCCAGAGGCATCCGACCATGTAGGATAACTAGACTATGTATAGGTAGGTGTCATCATGTACGTCTAACCCTTGAGTCTCATCCTGGTAATCTCTCTAGATCCCGACACTCAAGTGACCATACACGGATCAATGACTTCTCATACAGATGAAGCCATTAACTATGCTAGACACACACCTCTCAAGGCGGCAAGCATCTTCTCCATTCCCACCTTAGTCTGTACTAGCATTAAAGCATGGGCCAGGAACTTATCTTATTAGGTTCATTTATTTCCCCTTAATTTAATTAGGTTATCACTTGTTTACAATACCTTACAATAAGTGATCAACAGTAGCCACTTGAGGGCCCTAGCGCTTATTGCAAGCCACCTCCTACAACATAACTAGGTAAACTACCCTAGGCTCACAGATCTCTCCTAGATCTAATAGATATATCAATAGGCAATTCCAAATCCAAAATTCACTCAATGAATCAGATATGAATACCAAGTTTCCATAACAGAAAAACACATACAACATGAGCCTAATGGTCATCAGGAATGATAATTGAATAAAGTACACACACACTCCAAACATAGAAAAAGTACTGATAAACATGACTCATTCCCAGCCTCTGTTTCCCTAGGTCATCTAAAACCCTGATAACCCATAGTAGAGTTGAAAACATGAAGTATACACACCATAACAAAATTGAGCTATAAATGAATACAAAATTCCTCATATTCCATAAACAACATAAATAAACATAAATACTAGGTTCACTAGAAAATGACTAAATTAACCATTCCATCTATATCTTAAAATCATCAAATTCCTACTGGATAATCATAGATTTCATCATAAAGAAAAACGCCCAATTTCGCTATAAGGACAACAATTAAATCTTCATAAATTCAATCTAACATAAAGAGAGTTGATAAAATTCACATATCTATTTAAGAAAATATCAATTTCTGAATTTATACCTAAGTACAAAATGTGTATAATAAATGAAAAAAAATCTTTGATTTATAATATATATACTCGCATATTATAAATCCTATAAAATTCCCGCACAGACAATACAAAATATAAATTTAACAAACTTCATCATCAATATACTAGTTCCATAACATTAAAATAATTACTAAAAAATAATATTAATTATTTAAAACTATTTAATAAAATAAATCTAAGTATTAAGATAACATAAATTAATCTTTAATTAAAATTAAACCAACTAAATAAAATTTATTAAAAACAAAATTTATTAAATAATGTTAAAATTTTTTTAAAGAAAAACCGAAATTAAAAGAGAAGTGGGGGGGACCTCCTTGCGGCCCCCACACCACGCAGTCTGCTGCAAGGTCGTGCCTTGCACGACCTGCAGTGTCGTGCTCTGCGCCGGCAACGCCAGGGGGGTTGGGGTACGGTGGTCCCTGCCCCCTCACACATATATATTTTTTTTTAAAAAAAAAAACAAAAAAAAAAAACTCTTTTTATTATGAACGCAATGCATTTTTTTAATGCATTTTTTTTTAAGAAACATAAATATTAATAAGTTTAAAAGATATGCTTTTTTTTTATTCAAATGAACTAACTGTATTTTTTTCTATTAAGGCTCTATTTCCAGAAACGAAAATCAAAGCCCTGTCATTTTCATTTCTAGAAATGGAAATATTAGATTTCTAAAAAACAAGTCCAAATTAATTTTTGATCTACTCTGTCTTTTAGTTGGTTGAGATTTATATGCCTATTTGTCAAAACAAATTTGTCTTGTAACCATTTTTTTTCTACTCTGGTAATTTTTCCTTTACTGTCATTTTTTTACAGAGAGGGTATTTTCTTACCCAGAATTCATTTTTTTCCACAAAAATCATTTTTCAACCAGAACCCAATTATTTGTTTTATCTACTCAATAGTTTGGACTATAGCCAATTAAATTTTTTATTTTCTAGGTGTTCTAGAATGATTTTTCTCTCAAAATTTTGCCAGCATTTCCCTACTATGCCAAGTAATTATAAAATCATGAAAATACATTTCTAAGAGTTTTCTAAACTCTAAAATTGAAAGCATAACCAAAAAATAGATCTAATTTTTAATATCAAACAAGCATAGCAAGATAAATAGATTCTACAGGTATAAATACTAGAAAATTCATTAAAACCCTACCTCAAATCCAATACTATAAATCTGATGTAGAATTGCTTGTAGGATGCTGAATTTCCCAAATCTGAAAATGTAGAAGCTCAATCCTACAACTCTGAATCACAACATATGCAAAATCCAAATCCAGATGCACACACACTTCACCCAGAAAAATTCACACACCAAATTCTCAAGAACACAATAAAGCACAAAAAATTCCAAAAATGCTCTCTCTCCAAAATTGAAAACTCCAACAAAACCTGGTTCACAAATGAATGCAAGCTTTCCCCAAATAGAAAATCAAATCCACCTATCATGCAAACCCTAATGAGTCACCAGACAACTCCTATTCAAACTCCTCTTTTTTTTTAAGTTGAGGGAAAAATACCCATTATTAATTATAAAATATATTATTTATGCACAACTCACATAGAATTCTTTTTACAAGTTACTTTATGAAATCAAATTTCACATAAATCAATAAAGCACATGTAATATAAAATTCCACATTTAAATTATTTAATAATTATGACCCAATTAAATCATGCACTAATTTTTTAACAATTTAATAAAAACATATTAAATCATAATTTAGCACAATTAATTAATTAAATTCAAATATTCTCATATTTGATTTTTAATTAATTAATAATTATTCAACGACATAAGAACTACTCTAATCATTATTTTCCCACTATATTATTAATTAAAATAAGCATAGCAAATAATTAAATCAAAGCAATATTTCAAAAACATTCATGCATCATACAAACTCACAAGACGAGATCCACGAATTAGGTCAACCTGACCAAACTCGGGCAAGGTAGTCAACCGATACTTTATCCAAAAATTAGGATAAATAGGCTAAGGATTGAGTTTTGGGTCTGGATACTATCTCCCCTCTTTACCATGAGATGAATGTATGTGGGCACACTCACTCCTGCCAATTCAGGGAAGACGATGCCCTATACCTGCAAACCTATCATCACAAAACAAAGCATGTACATACAACATATAACAAGCAATGATAGGGTACGGTCAGTCGTGTGGATCTCGACAAAGTGAGTAACTACGCCTCCGCCATCTACCATAAAGACACATAATACAAATACATATATATGAACACCATACACATGCTAGTATGGGGTAAGTATATCATAAACCAACTGAAACATAAAACATTGCAACATAATAACATTAACATCTAAATATGAGATCACATAACATCATAACATAAACATAATCTAGATAAATCCTTAATCACTGAAACAATATCCATAAATGCACACATGCAATGCGGCCTAAAAGAGTACGACACTGATAAACTGAAAGCAAACTATGGAGGTACTACATCCTCCCCCCCTAGGATTAGGCTTACTCCTGGAAGCCTAGAACAAGTAGGGACATAAATCCCATAAATCTAACTGCACTGAAAAGAAACTAAACTGAAGATCACTGAGAAGGTCACATTGGACCCTTCCTTGCCTTTGGGTTCGAACATTGAGGATCGTTCCCAACCACAAAGGCCCTATGAGCTCTGCTTGCATCTCCAACTTTGGGCTCAGAAGCTGTCGGCCTCTGTCCCACAAACTAAGGGAAATCATATGAATTATGACCTTGGTGGCCACAAGTGAAGCAATCCCCCTTGAACACTCTCCTCACTACAGGAACACTAGATTGTTGGAAGCTACCTCTGTTGGCACTCTGCTGAGCACTCTGAGTAGGCTGACCAAAAGAATGTTCCTTACTTTGTTGACCATTGCGAAAATTCTTGGTCTGAGAACGACCACTCTGAGAAGAAGGAAGTGGAAGTGTCTTATCCTGCTGCGGGTTCTGGTTACCTTTGTAGAAGTTCGAAGACTTCTTGAAGTTTTCGTTACCCTAGGACTGGTTCCCTCTGAATCCTTATCTTGAAGAACCACCTGTATGCTGATCATAGCCTGAGGCTATATTAGCCTCAGTGAGTGTAGCCTTCACAACCGCTTCTGTGAGGGTCTTAGGCTCAAAGAGTAAGACCTTTCCAATAATGCGGGCATTCAGCCCCCTGATAAAATGCTGCACCAATAGAGTTATGTCCTATCCAAATCCTGTGTACTGTTTGAGCTTAAAGAATTTGCGCTCATATTCACTCACTGACATTGTCAGCTGTCTCAAATTATGAAACTCATCAGCCCTCTGTTTCCTCCACTGATCAGATAAGAAACGTTCTCGAAAATGTTCCAAGAACAATTCCCATGTAACTATGTCCATCCGAACACCCAGCTTCTCTTCCTCAATTTTCCACCATACTGTTGCAAAGTCTATGAGCTGAATCACAACATATCTAGCTCTGGTGTTGCTGCTAAATGGGTGCATGGCAAAAATTCATTCCAATGCTATTAACCATGTCTCTGCCTCAAGTCATGTACCCTTCCCATCAAAGGGAATAGGCTTTCCCCTCATAAGGTCCCTCATATGGTTTGCTGCAACCACTGAAGGATCCACAGTAAATTTCCTCTTAAGAGGACTCTTGGATCTTTCCCTCTCTCTCTCTCCTTCATTCCTCTGGGAATGATGTGAACCATCCTGATCTGCTCTATCCTGATCAGGACCAAGATGAGTAAGGATTTCCCGCAAGAGCTATCTCATATCAGGATCATCCTAACGACCCTCTCTCTGATCACCCCTAGACTGTTGGTGATGACTCTCCTGACTAACACTTGTGGAGGGGCTAGGTTGCCTTCCCCTACCACGTCCTCTAGACCTACCTCTACCTCTACCTTGGCCTCTGGCTGCTCTAGTTACAGGCATGATTCCTGCAACATAAAGAAACTAGCAAACACTCACAACATAGATCAAAACATAAACCAAGACAAGATGATCATAAAGTAACAGTTTGAAAATAGAATTGTTATATATCTAAGTTTGTTTCAAGTTTAATCTACACACATAAAACCTAATGAGCGTACATACCTAGAGTTCCCAGTGTAGAAACTCCGCTCTGATACCAAATGTAACGCCCCGCCAGGGAACCCAAGAGAATTTAATCCTAAACATGCTACTAAGTTTGGTGAACAATTTTTTTCTAGAGTTATCAAACATGATAGACAACAGTGCGGAAGCAATTACCATTTATTCACATTGAAAATAACATCCATCACAGAAAATAATACCCAAGGGTTCCATGATGTAGAATTACTTAAGAACAAAACACAATAACACTAACATCAATAAAAGATTCCATAACTTATAAATTACAATAACATGATATAATAATAAAAAATAATCCTCATGGACATCCATGACAACTATATAGTCTAACATCCACTGCACATGTCGCAGGGTATGTAGTAATAGAACTAACAACTAAATTACAATATCCAGATTAGGTATCACATGTGATACTCTAATACAAGATTTACAATAAAGAATAAGTATATAAGAACATCAACAAAGAAGTAACCTAAGGAATCCATCTGCAAAGACACCATCGAGCACCGACACAAGGATGTCGAATCTTAAATGGTAAAGAATCACTACCACCTGTCCATGTAGAACCACAAAGGTTTACCCCACCATGCTGAGGAGATAACATTGGACCCCAATTAGATAATCAAGTCAAACCAAGAAACACCACTGAGAAAGGAATCCTGATAGCTTACTAACTCAAGGTCAACAAAAGTAGTGAAAGGTATGACTCACTAATCTAGAGGCATCCGACCATGTAGGATAACTAGACTATGTATAGGCAGGTGTCATCATGTACATCTAACCCTTGAGTCTCTTCCTTGTAATCTCTCTGGATCCTGGCACTCAAGTGACCATACACGGATCAATGACTTCTCATAAAGACGAAGCCATTAACTATGCTAGACACACACCTCTCAAGGCGGAAAGCATCTTCTCCATTCCCACCTTAGTCTGTACTAGCATTAAAGCATGGGCCAGGAACTTATCTTATTAGGCTCATTTATTTCCCCTTAATTTAATTAGGTTATCACTTGTTTACAATAACTTACAATAAGTGATCAACAGTAGCCACTTGAGGGCTCCAGCGCTTATTGCAAGCCACCTCCTACAACATAACTAGGTAAACTACCCTAGGCTCACAAATCTCTCCTAGATCTAACAGATATATCAATAGGTGATTCTAGATCCAAAATTCACTCAATGAATTAGATATGAATACCAAGTTTCCATAACAGAAAAACACATACAACATGAGCCTAATGGTCATCAGGAATGATAATTGAATAAAGTACACACACACGCCAAACATAGAAAAAGTACCAATAAACATGACTCATTCCCAGCCTCTGTTTCCCTAGGTCATCTAAAACCCTGATAACCCATAGTAGAGTTGAAAACATGAAGTATACACACCATAACAAAATTGAGCTATAAATGAATACAAAATACCTGCAGTGTCGTGCTCTCCGTCGGCAGTGCCAGGGGGGGTTGGGGTATGGTGGTCCCCGCCCCCTCACACACACATATATATTTTTTTTAAAATTTTTATTTTAAAAAACTCTTTTTATTATGAACGCAATGCATTTTTTTAATGCATTTTTTTTAAGAAACATAAATATTAATAAGTTTAAAAGATATGTTTTTTTTTTATTCAAATGAACTAACTGTATTTTTTTTCTATTAAGGCTCTATTTCCAAAAATGGAAATCAGTGACCTGTCATTTTCATTTCTAAAAATGGAAATATTAGATTTCTAAAAAACAAGTCCAAATTAATTTTTGATCTCGTCTGTCTTTTAGTTGGTTGAGATTTATATGCCTATTTGTCAAAACAAATTTGTCTTGTAACCATTTTTTTTCTACTCTGGTAATTTTTCCTTTACTGTCATTTTTTGACAGAGAGGGTATTTTCTTACCTAGAATTCATTTTTTTCCACAAAAATCATTTTTCAATCAGAACCCAATTATTTGTTTTATCTACTCAATAGTTTGGACTATAGCCAATTAAATTTTTCATTTTCTAGGTGTTCTAGAATGAATTTTCTCTCAAAATTTTGCCAGCATTTTCCTACTATGCCAAGTAATTATAAAATCATGAAAATACATTTCTAAGAGTTTTCTAAACCCTAAAATTGAAAGCATAACCAGAAAATAGATCTAATTTTTAATATCAAACATGCATAGCAAGAGAAATAGATTCTACAGGTATAAATACTTGAAAATTCATTAAAACCCTACCTCAAATCCAATACTATAAATCTGATGTAGAATTGCTTGTAGGATGCTGAATTTCCCAAATTTGAAAATGTAGAAGCTCAATCCTGCAACTCTGAATCACAACATATGCAAAATCCAAATCCAGATGCACACACACTTCACCCAGAAAAATTCACACACCAAATTCTCAAGAACACAATAAAGCACAAAAAATTCCAAAAATGCTCTCTCTCCAAAATTGAAAACTCCAACAAAACTTGGTTCACAAATGAATGCAAACTTTCCCCAAATAGAAAATCAAATCCACCTATCATGCAAACCCTAATGAGTCACCAGACAACTCCTATTCAAACTCCTCTTTTTTTTTAAGTTGAGGGAAAAATACCCATTATTAATTATAAAATATATTATTTATGCACAACTCACATAGAATTCTTTTTACAAGTTACTTTATGAAATCAAATTTCACATAAATCAATAAAGCACATGTAATATAAAATTCCACATTTAAATTATTTAATAATTATGACCCAATTAAATCATGCACTAATTTTTCAACAATTTAATAAAAACATATTAAATCATAATTTAGCACAATTAATTAATTAAATTCAAATATTCTCATATTTGATTTTTAATTAATTAATAATTATTCAATGACATAAGAACTACTCTAATCATTATTTTCCCACTATATTATTAATTAAAATAAGCATAGCAAATAATTAAATCAAAGCAATATTTCAAAAACATTCATGCATCATACAAACTCACAAGACGAGATCAACGAATTAGGTCAACCTGACCAAACTCGGGCAAGGTAGTCAACCGATACTTTATCCAACAATTAGGATAAATAGGCTAAGGATTGAGTTTTGGGTCTGGATACTATCTCCCCTCTTTACCATGAGATGAATGTATGTGGGCACACTCACTCCTGCCAATTCAGGGAAGACGATGCCCTATACCTGCAAACCTATCATCACAAAACAAAGCATGTACATACAACATATAACAAGTAATGATAGGGTACGGTCATTTGTGTGGATCTTGACAAAGCAAGTAACTACGCCTCCACCCTCTACCATAAAGACACATAATACAGATACATATATATGAACACCATACATATGCTAGTATGGGGTAAGTATATCATAAACCAACTGAAACATAAAACATTGCAACATAATAACATTAACATCTAAATATGAGATCACATAACATCATAGCATAAACATAATCCAAATAAATCCTTAATCACTGAAACAATATCCATAAATGCACACTTGCAATGGGGCCTAAAAGAGTACAACACTGATAAACTAAAAGCAAACTATGGAGGTACTACATATCAGTTCAAATCCCATACTTTTAATGTCACCCCATTGAGAAGCACTTAAAGCTATCACTAAACTAGTTAAGTTTGTAGGTAGGTACTACACCATTAGGTTTGTAGAGGATCTCTTTCATCAAAACTCACAAGGTAAGCTTAGAAAAGATTACACCAAGCTTAATTAACCAAGATGGGGGAAAAAATGACAAGACTTGAATTTAGGCCATCATCACAGAGTTTGAAATCATGTCTTATAACGTGTCAATACCATTCCAAGAGAAACTCACAATTTGAATTGTGACCACACTAGCCTCATCGCAACAAACTTGTTAGAAACATGAAAAGAAAACATGTTAGCAATTCCATCATTTGTCTGTTGTTTGGGACAGTCACCATAGAATTATTTGGACTATCTCTCCTCTTGCCTTGCAAGGTTAAAATGACCTTTTTTTTCAACCTTCCTTGAATAGACCCTTACCGTCTTGCACTTGTGCAATGATAGGACACCAATGTTGCTAATTAAGGTTGGTGGAATGATTACGCATATCCTGAAAAAAGACTGTCAAATCATTATGCTTTCAAATCAATTACCTATCGACGTATCTCTTGCGAGGGAGGGAAGCCAAACACATAAAGAACATGCACATAAACACGACAACTAAAAAACTTAAATGGAATACACCAAGAAGGACCAAATGATGAATGCTGAATTGTTGTAATGGCAAAGTAATATCAGAACTGTCCATTTATAGTCCTAATGATTTTGGAAATTGTTGACAAAGAGTGTTTCTTTTTTTTATTATAGTATAAATGATTTTTCTATAGTCGTAATGATTTTTCTTATTTCTTGTCTTTTGTCCCTTTTTGATTTCCTATGTCTGTGCTTTGTGACAGGATTTTGTCACCTTCTTTTGATGGTATATTTCATTCACTCTATGTGGAATACTATTTTGTTCACTATTTTATTTCAGCTTCATATTTCTTTCATTTTTCATATACACACAGACTACACATGCTGATAAAAAAATGAGCTATTTGATTTAGGTTTACTTTTCATTATTGTAAATAGTTAAGATTTTTGATGGTACTCCTTAGTGTATTTCATATAAAAATAATCATATAAAAATAATAAATGTAGTAACGATTGTGCGGTGCATTATTGATATAGGTTCGATGACTCTTGTCAATGTGCCAAACTGTCAATGTGGTGGTGGGAAGTGTGTGTTGAAGACTTCACAGACATTGAACAACCCTGGATGACAATTTTGGTGCTGCCTTAATCGAAAAAAGGTTGCTAATGTGTATATATTTAAAGTTTCTAATGTAAATACTATTCATTATAATATAAGAACTAATGCAGATTGGGTATCACAGGGAAATAATGGTTGCAGATACTTTACTTGGGTCGATGACAACTCATCTGCATCTATTCACCCATCTCCACTTATCCACGATGAAGGATTTGAGTGCAAAACGTGTCAGGCTAGGGCAAATTCTGAAATTATATTTTTACAATGCCTTCTCTGTATTGTAATCGCATATCTTTGTTGCAACCATATGCAGAGATGAACTCAGGAATTAGTTAGTTTAGTATTTTCATATTGTAACTAATATTTTAATATTGATATGACATAACTTCGCTTTGCCTCAAGTGCGCATATATATGGTTTACATCTTTTTTTAGAATAATTCTTCATTTTTATGGCTCAGGTGAGCCCCAATCTGCTATCAATCACATGATTTAACGTATAGTGTTTTCTTGGTTGTTCCATTTGTTCCTTGACCTTGACTATGGATTGACTATCATTTTCAAGCTTGAGTGAGGCTTCGTACCATGCCGCGTCCGCAAATTTGTACGCAACGCTGATTTATGCTGGAGGTAAACTACATGTGTCATGTAAACAACATGGTTGAATGCAATCTCTTTTGCATGTTTTCAAGAGTTTTCCCACTAATACAAGCGTAAATAACACATTGAACATAATCTACAGATGCGGCATGGTATTAAGTCTTGCTGAAGTTTGAGCGCAGTGTGGTATGAAGTCTCCCTTTATTCCAGTGAGGGATTGGAATGAGTTCATTTTGGATGCAAAGGAGAATGGGGATACTCAAAGAGGAATTACACCAGCAAATGAGAGAAGGTATAAACATGACAGTTGAGAAACATAAATGCAGATTTCACAATAGCTGAGAAACATAATTGTAGGCATCATGGTCACAATTTTTTGGAGACAACGTAATTGAGTTGTATACCCAAGTGATGGAGTGCAACTTCTGCACCTTCGATTCCAAGTTGACACTATGGGATACAAAGACCATAGATAAGGAATAAATTTAGAGAGTGAAGGAGGTCCATAATGACCAAAATAATACAGGACAAACCTCAAGTTAAATGAGGCAACTGCAAATATTTTAATAGATTTTTATTATTAAATAATGAAATGTACATATACTAGTGTTCTAAGCCCCCTCATTACATGATTTATTATTGTAAGCCCCCTCTAACTTACGCATCTAGAAAATGAAACTACAACCTATTGGGATTGAGACAAACCTTATAGAACAACAATAGCTAGGAATGATCGATTTCCAACATCTGTTGAATACATCTTTTGAATACATATGTAGCTCATGAATACAAGGTGTAGCTCATGAATACAAGGTCCTCTAATAGATGTATTCAACAGATGTTGAAAAGCGATCATTCCTAGCTGTTGTTGTTCTATAAGGTTTGTCTCAATCCCAATAGGTTGTAGTTTCATTTTCTAGATGTGTAAGTTAGAGGGGGCTTACAATAATAAATCATGTAATGAGGGGGCTTAGAATACTAGTATATGCAAATTTCATTATTTAATAATAAAAATCTATTAAAATGTTTGCAGTTGCCTCATTTAACTTGAGGTTTGTCCTATATTATTTTTGTCATTATGGCCCTCCTCCGCTCTCTAAATTTATTCCTTATCTATGGTCTTTGAATCTCGCTGTGTCAATTTGGAATCGGAGGTGCAGAAGTTGCACTCCATCACTTGGGTATACAACTCAATTACATTGTCTCCAAAAAGATGTGACCATGATGCCTACAATTATGTTTCTCAGCTGTTGTGTCCTAGGACCCCTTATGACCCTTTACGACCATTTACGACCTCTAAGAATACATCTTAGAGGTCTTAAAATGTCGTAAAGGGTCATAAGAGGCTCCTAGGAGGGGCCAGATGAGCTTCCACCTTCATGTGGTTGGCCCTGTTAAGTAGAGAATGTTAATTAAACTATTCTCAAAACATAATTGTAGGCATCATGGTCACATTTTTTTGGAGGCAACATAATTGAGTTGTATACCCAGACGAAGTGCAACTTCTGCACCTTCAATTCCAAGTTGACACTGTGGGATGGAGAACAACTTGGAACCAGAGGTGTAGAAGTTTCTCTCCATCATCTGGGTATACCACTCAATTACATTATCTCCAAAAAAATGTGACCATGATGCCTACAATTATGGTTCTCAGAGAATGTTAAACTATTCTCGAAACAAAGAGAAGCTCAATAATTTAAGGTCTCAATACAAGCACTAGAATTGAGTTTTTTGGCATGGGTTGGGAAATTTTTGTATATCAACATGTGATAAAGTTTGGACAAAAAACTCTATCGCATGTCGATATACAAAAACTTCCCAGTCGTGCTGAAAAACTCAATTCTAGTGCTTGTACTACATGACTGGTGCCAAAACAGGGCTCTCCCAATCACTGATTGTGACCCACTGGCAACAACCAACATAACGAGTGTGGACACCTGAAGATAAATATCAAATAGGGGAAAAGCACCTGCAACAACAGAGGCAATAGCTGTAGATACAGGTGAGGATATCGCAGAAATCCCTAATTTAGTGTTTCAGAGAATAAACGATAGACTGTGAATTAGGGATTTCTGTGATATCATCATCTAAATCTACATCTATTTTATTTACATTGGAATGCAACCTGCCGATATTGATACTGCACTGGCCAAGCACAATGGAGGCATCGATTCTAATGTGAATTGTAGTACTCAAGGTATACATTTTCTATTCGAATTTTGATTAATGAATATTTAATACAAGAAAACATATTCAATTGTTTAAGGTGGATTAGTTGTGATGATGAGATGCGCCATTTAGATGTTAACTGTGACAGTCTCTTGGTTTCAGGCAATGCAAAAAGAGAAGCCTAGTTCAACATGCAATCTCAATTCATATACATAGGATATCAGGTGGAGTTGAAAAACACAACAGGGTTGCATTTTTTATAGAGGTCTTTAATTGCGTATTTTAAGTTATAGACCATCGTGAAAATGTAAACGTGTTGTGTTTTTTCAACTCCACCTACTATCTGTGCATATTCTGCTTGTGTTGCACGCACATTCTCAATTCAGAGTGGGAAAAATCTTATTTTAGATGTGAGGGAGAGAAGCCAAACATAAAGAACATGCAAATAAACATGATAGCTACAAAACATAAATGTAGGTATCACAATAGCTGAGAAACATAAATGTAGGCATCATGGTCCCAATTGTTTGGAGATACAACATAATTGAATTCTATACCTAGACGATGCAACACAACCACTACTACAATTCTAAGTTGACACTATGGATCCAAAAACCATATATAGATTCCTAATCTTTGGTTTTTGGATCCCATAGTGTCCACTTAGAACTGCAGGAGTAGTGGTTGCGTTGCATTGTTTGGGTATAGAATTCAATTATGTTGTGTCTCCAAACAATTGAGACCATGATTCGTACATTTATGTTTCTCACCTATTGTGTCCCAGGACCCCTTATGACCCTTTATGACCAATTACGATCCCTAAGAATACATCTTAGAGGTCTTAAAGTGTTGTAAAGGGTCATAAGAGGATCCTAGGAGGGGCCAGATGAGCTTCCACCTTCACGTGGTTGGCCCTGTTAAGTAGAGAATGTTAAACTATTATCGAAACAAAGAGAAGCTCAATAATTTATATCTAAATACCAATTTTGTTCTTATCAAACCATCAAAACATTTAAATAGCCTTTTAAACTGCTATTGAAAATAAAATATTTAATCAACATTTACTTACAGATTTGTGTGCTTGTCTGAGTTTGATACACAGATCAAGTTGTACGACCTTACTTGAACAAGATCTATTCTGAAGGTTGTACAACTTGATTTGTGTATCAAACTCAGACAAGCACACAAATCTATAGGTAAATGAAGCTTTCTTAGTCAGTTTGATTTTTCTTGAGGCTGTGAATATACAGTACAATGAAAATGATTTGTTCAATATCACCGTCACATTTTTTTTAACCAAAAATTAGTATTTGTCAATTTTTCAATCTTTAGATAACATTAATTTTGACAAGAATGCTATGCATTCGACGTTAATTTCATCGAATATTGGTTGACAATTTCGTCGCAATTTCGACGTCAAGTTTTCCAAAGTTGGTCTCAATTCTGCCAGCTTCATGTGATTAGTTCGACAAAGAGTCGGTCGATAAGTCAACTACTACTCAGGTCAAAATTTTGACAATGGGTTTTCTTGTAGAATAATCGATGAAAAAACATCGACCACAATTTTAGTCATCTATTCGACCAATTGGTGTAGAAAATTCAACCAATTCTCATCGAAAAATAAGGTAAAATTTACTAGTGAAAGTTAGTGGGAGTTGGAGAAAGATAACCTACAGAGGGTAATTGATAATAAAAGGATTGAAATTTAGAATATGGAGGATGACATCACTAATATAAAGGACAGGATCACTACAATCACAACAAGGATTCCTAAGTTTATGCAATGTAGATCACCACCCAGAGTTTACACCCTCTATTTAAAAGAAAAGTATTTGAATTTCAGGTTGATGAGGGTTGTCAAAGGGTTAAATCCTTCTCTAGAAATAGCTAAAAAAATTATGATGTGTACACTTCCTCTCTTGTAGTCATAAATAACTTTCTATGTGAGTTTATGTTTTCATAATTTTGTTTTTCCTCATAATACTACTTGGAATCCACTCGCATAAATTGGAGATATCCAACTATGTGCATTCATGTCTCAGATTCAAAATGAGATTAGTAGGGAAATGCAGGATGGACCACACAGACATGAGGAAATGTAAGCTCCCTTGCAGTTAAGGGTTGAATGCAAAGAGGCTCAGACACTATATTATGATTGGTTGTGGTTATTTACAAAAAATTATCAAGGGAAAGAATTCAATCCTTAAGAAAAGAGGCATTCAAGGAGTATGATGAAATGGATAGGAATGAAGGGAAATTACCCCTTGGACCTATCATTAAATGATGGAACAACCTTCTTGAGAATTTGAAGCGTACTGAGCCACATTCACCACAAAACTACCTCGGAGAAACCCAAAGAGCACCCAGGTATGTACAAATAGCTTGTACAAGGCAAGAGCATTAGCTTCCACTTACATTCTAGCCTCCACTTATCCTTTGGCCACTTCTTGGCATGACAGATGATGGAAATGCATATGATATGAAAACTGAAAGGTCTAGATGGGAGAAGTTGGAGAAAAAAAAAAGGATACTACTAGAATTTGGCCACACGTGGAGTAGGACAGAGATCAACCAATGACTTCAGAATGAATGCAAAGATCAAAAATTTCTTATTTGCTAGAGGACCAGCAAGGAGTTAGGTTGGGGGGAATGATGGGCTAAAATAACAACCTATTTTGTCCTACTTTCTCTCTTTTTTTCTTGGAACTATTATAGGGTTTATGGGTGTTTAATGACTTTGATTTTAATAGTTTTATGTCTTTTAAAATAGTATCTAATGAGCTTATGGAATATACACTTGCATACTTTTAGGATGAAATACTTGATGTTTTAAACCATGGTTATCTTTATATTATTCTTTTTTGAATAGGTGAAGCATAATGGGTTTCTTGTAGTCAAGTAGTCCATTTTTCCCATAGCCATGTGATATATCCATATTAATGAAATCTAAATTTTAATAAATGTATGTAATGTGGAATGGATGTATCTTCATGATTTTGTTCTCCTAACCTTTCACTATAGATGAATAGGAAAGAATGGCCAAGATGATACTTAATATTTTTTATTGGTTCTTGGACCAAGTTATGTAGTCAGTGTTAGCAAAGAGGACATCTTTGAAGACTCATTAATGGCTTAACTAATTAGCCCACTTTCTAGTAGGAGTAGTTAGTAACATTTGAATGTGGTGAAAATCTAGGTAGTAGTTGACCTATATTCTCTCTCTTGTGGATAAGAAGAATATTGTTTCTTTCTTGTTGAGATAATCTCTCCTTTATGCTTTCAATGTAATAAATGCACCCATCTATTTTGTTGGAGGTGGTCATTTTTTAGTTAGTTAGTTGTGAAGTTTTAGTTTAAATAAGTTGTTGAAGCCTCTTCAGAGGTTATCTAGGATCAGATTTAATAGTGATGTAACTATTTTCAGCAATATAGTTTTCACAATTTTTAGTACTATGTATAATCATTTTTTGCTATATGAATAAAGCAATAATTATTCTAAGTTTATAGTGCACTGATGAACTTAGATTTACTTACCCAAGGGGGACCACTTGGTGAATGATCCTTTGCATTTTGGTTTTTATTTATAGTTGTTATAGTTATTGTTCAATTACTTGTTTGTTCTTGTAGACACTAGGAAATAATTCATGTGTTTGTTCCTACAGCCAAAGCATGCAAAGTAGTTTCATGCCTAATAGACCTGAACTTAGTTTTTGTAAGTTATTTTCCAATAATTTTATGCTTAAGTAGATGATAACCAATAAGGTTTACTTTCAAGCATCCATTTTCCTATATTATTTATCTTTCCAGTAGTAGTTAGCATGACCTCAATGGAGACTTAGTGCATATATTGTGCATAACCATTTCGAGTTCACAACCTTGGGTTGACATATTAGATAAACCTTACCAAAGGAAATATAGTTGCTCAATTAATATGACCAATCTATGAGTAGAGGAGTTGAATCAAGTTGTTTATCCATTTGGAAAGGCATGCATAAGTAGTCCTAGAAATTCTTCGAAAATAAGGAAGTTGGACAAAGGAGAGAAGAGAAGTGTCAAAGTTGAAGACTTTAATAAACACTTGAAGAATTAACAAGAAGGGGTGAGAAAGCATATTAATAAAATAAATTTTCAGTACAAGTCTACAGAAGATTAGAAAAGGAGATATAAGGAATTTTATATTGGAGATGAAGTCATGGTTCATTCAAGAAATGAGAGATTTCCTATGGAACATACAATAATTTGAAGATGAAGAAGTTTGGACCTTGCAAAATTTTGAAAAATCATGATTCAAGGAATGCTTATGAAGTACAGTTGCCCAGTGAATTTAATATTTCACCAATGTTCAATATTTCAAATTTGACAAAGCACCTCGAAGGAAGTATTGAAGATGAAATATCAGAAGCACAATGGAATATTCCAACACCTACTTCAACTACTAAGGAGATAGTTAAAACATCTTGGATATTCATGTTGTAAGAAGCATAAGAAGTAAGTAAAATGAAGAGTACTTGGTCAAATGGAAAGGATGACTTGTTGAAGATTCATCATGGCTATCAAAGGAAGAGGTTGACCACCTTGGTTTTCTTCTTAACACATGAGATGTGACAAGGTCACTTCTCAAACTACCATGTGTTTGATGTAGGAGCATCCAAGGTGTAAGAGTAATCTTGCATCACCCAAAAATATTGGCTAGTTTTTCAATAAGGGATATCTTTGGGCAAGGTTACTATTTTTGGAAAGTTTACTACTTTTACTAAGATTTTTGTTTAAGCATAGATTGTCCCAATTACTTTCTTGGAGGTTCATTTTGGATATACAAGCCTATTAGTAGAATTTCATGGCAAGATAAAGTCCAATTTTGAAGAGATTGAATTTTCTATTTTGATAGGGTGGTACAAAAACTTTGAACTCAGTTTTGAAGGCCTTAGAGGATCTGAAAGGGGGGTAAAAATTTTATTGGATAGTTTTTCACCATCCAAGGCTATAGAGTGCTTCAAGAGGTTTCTGAAATGGGGTTATAATAGATAATCAGGTCAACAATTCAGAAGTTATGGCTTCTAAAAGTTGTGCCATCATGACTCGAGTGTTGATACAAAAGGAAGAGAGATAAAAATCACTTAAGGAAAGAGATTGAACCGATGGGTGCCAAAATGGAAAAAATTCACTTTCTAGAATATTCTAAGGTGGTTAATTATGCTACTTATATAGGGATGAAGGGGGTTTTAGGGCTCAGTTCAAGAAGTGTAGATCATGGCTTTGTCTTGTAGTTTGCACATTAAACTCCTACTAATTTTTCTAAAGAAACTAATGTACAACAAAGACTGTCCTAAAGAAACTTGGTTCAAGTCTAAAATAGTATGATAACAATTCATAACATTTTTCACATGGTTTGAAAAAAATGTGAGGCTACACCCTTTCTACAATACACTTTGAGAAAGTAACTTGAAATAAACAATTAAATAATAAACATAAAATTAAAGTAGAAATTCCAAATAAAATGTTTATATTTTTGTTGACACATCGTTGTCCATAAACCTAGATGTTCCTACATCACCCTAACATCCCAATTCCACCATTGTTAAATCTATGTGTCTCCCCATCCTTGGAAATGTTTGCCTATATGACAATAGACACGTGTATCCCATATTAAACTTTTGAGAGCTATAAATTTTCTATAAAAGCTCAAGAAAAGTGTTTTTTTTGTAATTGCATAATTTTGACAAAGGAATCCAAATCTATGCTTGAATAGAAATTAACATAGTGATATTTCCTCTCATTTATTTATATCACTTAAAGCTCTTTCCCTCCAAGGTGTTGTGCTAGTAATATCTTTGTAGGTAAAATTTTGCCTCTCCACCCTTTGAAGCATCAATATGGCTCATGAGAGAACTTTCAAGAAGATTGTCTCCTTGCTTGAAACATTTCAAGAATTATAGATTTGGTTCTTTCAAAGATCACTTTTGGTTTCCTTTCTTTCCAGTGGTAACTTCAAAACTTTAGACCCATCAAGATATCATGATTATAACAACTTGAGGAATCTCTCAAGAAAAAAACTAACTCTTCCCATGAAATTAATATAAGATTTGAAAATATTGTAAAATGCAATTGTAGCATCATGAATTATACACACTTATTAAGGTGTACAATTCCATGCTTACTTATCACCCATTATAGTGTGTGCTCATTCTTCCATGCATCATAAATTTTTTTTATGCATTTAATTAATAAATATTTAAATACATGTCCTCTCTTAATTTAATTTACATGTGGACCCTTAATTTTAGGCATGTCTCCCTTAATTATTTATTTAATTTATCACCTCATATATGTATAGGCCCTAATTTATTGTGGGTAGCCTTTTATATTTATTCCAATTTTGAACCTATATTCTGTGCACATTTTAGGTATTCCCATTACCCTTATTGACCTGTGATTTAATTTTAAGCTCTAGTTGGCTAGAACAAGGAACCTTGTAAGAATCAAGGTGAGATAGGTCATCTCATACCTTGGGAGACACCATGTTTCCTATAAAAGTGGCCCAAATTTGAATTGGAGAATGGTCTCTCGATTTTAGCAAGATATTAAAAAACCCATCAGCCTCTAAGTTTTGAGACCTAATATGGCTTGGAAAGGTATAAAACCAAGGCTACCTCCCTCATTTTAACATCTCATCTCAATCCACTATTTCAATCAAGCATTAATGATCTCAATAATTCATGGATAAAATTAAACATTTAAAGAATTTAAGGCATTTCATCACACCATATCTTTTTGTATAGTCCTAAAAAGTTAGCACCCATAATTGGATGCTTTATGACCTATTAGGCCCCATTTTGGCAATCTCAAGGTCAAAATACCTGTTATACTTTATCCTAGAAAGTTTCCTTTTATTTTACCACTCCTTTTCTCTCTCCCCAAGCTCTCCCTAAAATTTGAGCCCTATTTGCCTAGGACATATTGCCAATGACGACTTGTCCCTAGGTTTTGGGGCCCAAACTTTCCTGGGGCCCAATGTTAGTGTCCTATTTCTAGATTTGGATATGTGGTCAACTTGGATCAAATTTTAATCCCAAAATTATGGATTTAGTATAATAACCCCTTATCACTCCTCATTTTGAAATTCATAATACACAATCATATGTGAGCATTTTTGTGATCAATCTATCAAGATTTCAAGCAAGAAAGAGAAATTGGATTCAAGATTTGAAGGCAAGCATCCAAGATCAAGATCTCCAAGTCTCCATTTCTCCAATTCTTCAAGATATTCAAAGCCAGGAAAAAAATATTCATTGGATATTTCACGTTTATCTCCCATGATAGATAAGTAGAGGAATTCTCAAATCAAGAAAGAAGATCAACTCATGTATCTATCATTTTCTCTCCTCTTTAAAAGTGTTATCAAGAATATATATACATTCAAAATCTAGGAGTGCAAATCATAGATCCATGAATTTGTGAGAGAATCCCTGATTCTATATTGCATTCCAAGTTTTACTCTTTGGATCCCAAACACATTCAATCATCTTCATGGATTTGAGCGATTTCTACATCTGTTCATGAGGTTTTATGCAACGTAAGTGAATAATTTTTATTTTTACATACATTCATTTATACAGATTCTTTTATATTTTAATTTTTATTCCTAAACAAGGGTTTTACCTTTCTAAACCCTTTTCCACAAACTTTTCCCCATTTTTATGTGTGCAAGAATAACTTTTGAAGCCACAGTTTAGATCTAGGAAGTACAAGAGAAATTATAGGTTCTATGAAAGTTTCAGCTAAAAACATTAGAGACACATCACCAAACTCTATTTTTCCTAACCATTTTATGCTTATATTTCTATCACGGGTCTGTTTCGTCATTCAATTTTTGTTTTAGTTAATTTTAGCTTATTATCTATCTGTTACAATCTGGTTTTAGTATCTTTTAGTTATTTTTGTTTTATATCTATCATATCACTTAAGAATTCCCATTTAATTCATTGCATCTCTTATTGAAGGATAGATATTGTTCCCAATTATTGTTTTCATTACCCCTTGATCCTATTGGGGGTATTCGTCCTTCCTAATGTGCAATCAATGAAGAGGGGAAGTAATTTACTTAGTATATTATATGTTTCATTTATCTCCCCATTTTAAATTGTACATTTTCATGAACCCTACATATGGAATTTTCTCTTTTAATTTTGGTAGTTATATATCCTTTGCATGCATATTGTGCTTCTAGATCTACTTTGTATGCATTATGTTAATCACTATTTACATTACATCTTTCCTACATTATATGCATCTAGATCTATAGGTTTCTCTCTTTATAAATCTCATTTAGTGTCTAGATCTACTTATTCATATTGAATTACATTCCATTTTTATCATCCATATTGTATACATTACATGCTTCAAATTTTCATCTATACTTTCCTTGTAAATTATTTACATTACATCTTTGAATTTGATAGTTAGATGTGCCTTTCATAAACAAGCTTTCTTTGCTTGGATTGCATGTCTCTTTCAAATATTTAAATTTCATTACATTCATCCTTTCATTCATTACCTTGAACATGATTTTTATTACTTTGAGTCCTAATTATAGCATTCTAGTTAGGAGAAGTCATAGAATTATGGGTTCCTTTAATCCCGAGCCTTCCATTTTTCCAATGAATCTTGATGACACCAACATGCATACTAGTGACATCAATCCTATTATGGATAAAATCCCTTCCCATTATTATTGTGATAAAGATGAGGGTTTAATATTCCCTCCTATGCAAGTCCAAAAACTCCAATGACTTTGATAAATTTGAAAAATGATTAGGACAAGAAAACCCTAATCCTGAAGTCATTTATATTATAGAGGACTTAAGGAAATTAATTTGTAATGATGAACATGGTGTTAATATCTTGTGTAGTATCACTCATCTCATTGATAATAATGTTAAGACTATTAGGTATTGTTCTCAAGATCTAGGTTTCACTCTACCTAGTACTATTGTTGAGACCTCTATGCCTCTTTCTAACTCAATTCCTAGTGTGTCCACTTATGCTCCACCTATCATAACAACTTAAATTGAAAATCTCAATCCTACACATGTTAGCATTCCTAAACCCATTGTTTCTACTATCCCTTCAAGTTTTCCATGTGTTCCTTTACCTTCATCAATGCCCACTTACAACAGTGTGTCCTTTTTCATATTCAATTGTTCCTTCCATTTCTCAGAATGCTCTAAACATCCCAGACATATCCCCTACCATTCTTTCTATTGATTCTACCATTAATAGATTGGCTCAAACCGTGTCTTCATAATAACAAATTACTTCAATGACTGAATCCAAGTTTAAAATTCCTACTTGTGACATTTCTATATATTTTTTGGATACCATTTGTTTCATTATTCCACAATACATGGAGATTCTTCATCTTGAGACTTATAATGGTAAATTTGATCCTTTGACTTGTGTCAAAATCTTTCAAACATTATGTAGTGATTTATCTCATGATCATAGGTCCATGGCTAAACTATTTACTATAACCTTTCAACATAAATCCTTGTAATGGTATTGTTATTTCCCTCCTTATTCTATCGACTCTTTCCAAAAACCTGCTAATGCTTTCATCCAACAATTTCAAAACAACATTGGTCCTAAGATTTCTTTGGCCAATTTAATGTATTTAAAACTAGGTGTTAGAGAAAAAGTGATTGATTTAATTAGTAGATTTAAGCATTTGGATGCTTAGATTTCTTATCCTATGCATGATATCGATGTGCAACATATTTTCATTGCAAATTTATAAAAAACATATTAAAGATAAGATTTTTCTTTCTAAATTTTCTTCTTTTAGTCAATTATGTGGAGTGCTTCATAATTATCAGCTTTAGGTGAGTTAGTTTGAGAGCACCACTCCAATGGCTCTAGTTGATAAGAGTGATGTTGCATACAACAATTTTAAAAAGTTTTAGAAACCAAATAATTTAATTAAGAGAAATAATTAAACCAAGAATGTTGATGAGAAAGTGATAGTAGGATCCAAAGGTGTGGCTCCTTTGTCATCTTATTTTAGACCTACTCATAATTTTACTCGGCTTTTTGAATCTTTGCATAATGTGATGTTGAAGTTGATTAATGATAAAGTGTTAAATCTTCCTCATTTTAATCCAATTGACACATCCAAACCTTTACCCAAACACTTTGATCATAAAGATTTTTTCAATACCATCGCCAACCCGGTCATGATATTGAAAAATATTTCCATTTCAAATATGTTATTCAAGACCTCATTAGTTCTAATGATATATCTATTAAGGGAATTAAATGTCAAGGAAACAAATTTGTAGAACCTCCCTACCAAAACATTCAAATCTATACCAACCCTTTTCCATCTCATTCTACCAATACAATTGAGTCTACTCAACCTTTGACTTCTTCCACTTATGTTGTTGACTATGATGATAAATGTAATAAAGTCAATAATGTTTTCAACCTCATTGATCAAACCAAACCTAAACCTAAACCTAAACATGAAATTTCCATTACCTTTGAACCTATTAAGGCAATGAAAATAGCTAATGGTCATCTTTATATTGTGGTAAAGGTTAATGGCCTTCATTCTCATATTCTCCTCATTGATCCTACTTGCATGGATAATGTGATAACTAAAGAACATATTTTCAATCTATAAAATTGCAATGTGATTTTTATGATAAATCTAATGTTATGATCCAAACTTGTAATATATTCCTTTATCCTTCCCATGGTTCCATTTCATTTCATGTTGAAGTTTGTGGTGAAAATTTAGATGGTAGCTTTCTTTTGATTCCGAGTTGTGATCTATTTCAAGTCAAAATTGATCTTCCTTGGCCTACCTCTATGAAATTAATGGCCTCTACTATTCACAAGTGTTTAAAATTTACTCACAATAGAAAAATCATGGTTGTTAACCATAGACTATAGATCGGGCTTAAATATCTTGAGAGTTTATTGACCTTGATTTCTTTTAGTCTTCCATACCTCAACCAACTCAACCTCATCGAGATAATCTCTTTTGATCATATCAAGCCTACAAAATACAAAAGAATTGTGAGCGTGGAAAACCTAAGGATATTCCATCGCCTTTTCCTAGACATATACTTCTTCATACAACTCCTATATATGCTTCAGTTCTAGCTCCCATATATTATAAGCATTATAATGATGTTTCTCAAACTAGTGTGGTTCCTTCCATTCTTCCCCCCTACAGAAGAAAATAACCCAATGTTGATTAATCTTGAATCAAACCCAATTTCTAGAAAAACCAAACATAATTATCATGCTCGTGACCACCACCATAAATTTCATGCTAGAGCCTATCAATGTTCTTACCAAAACATTGATTAATACAAAACACCTATTGACTCCTTGATTCCCTTTTATCAACCTATGCTTGATCCAAAGGAGGAATTTAACTTTAAAAAGATGAAACTGAACAAACATGATAATTCTATTCATATATTGGATTATATTACAATTAATTTGTATGAAGAAGATACTATTGATGATGCTTTTGATAACATAATGAAACTAATGATGATATCTGTGCTAGTGATTCTGATGATATCTTTTAACTTATCGATGTTAATCATGATTTACGAACTATGTTTTCACAATAGTTATCTCTTAATCCTAGTTATGAGAAAAGTAACCCATCTTTACAACATGGTCCTTGTTCAAAACTAGATATTGTTCCATGTATTGTGCTTGATGTTTCTAATCTTGCATGTTTCCCAACTATCCTAAATACTAAAGACCAAGATGAGGTGGCAAGTGATACAATTGACTAGCTCCTCTTGTGGGGTGGATTTTGTGTGTTTGCCTATTGTAATGTGCTTCCCTTGTGATATGTTGCATGTTATATGTTTTGTTTAGATTTCTTTAAATGACGCTTGTTGCTCCATGGGTGAAGGTGATAAAGGAATTTTTATAAAGAAAAATATATGGTGTATATGTGGTTAATCAAATGCAGATGATTCACCAATATTATTGTATTTTACATTAAGGAAAGTGTTTAAGCTACCAAAGGATCACCCCTAAACAAATAAGATTAGAAAAACCCAAGATGGTTGTATGGGTGCAAATGAAAGATTTAAATGAGGATGGAGGAATTTTAATTTAGTTTCCTTAAAGAGATGTGGAATTTGTGTGATTAAGATATATAAATATGCAAAAGTAATTGATTCTATGATAAAGAAATGATAACTAGCAGAATATGATACTAGATCTAATGTTATTAGAAACATACAAAAATGGAAAAGAGCTAAAGGAAAGAATCCAAGTGAGTGAGCAAAAGGAAGAGTTATACCATAAACACAATAAAAGAGAGATTGCTTCAAGATCTTATCAAGATGATCCAATATCAACACAATGAGACATGGATTTTGAAAGGGGAAAGAAAAGAAAACCCCTTGTGAATATAATATGAATGAGGCAAAAAATCCTAGAAAAAGAGAGAGAATATGAGCAAGAAGCTCATTACAATAATGAGAGAGCTAAGATGAGAATGTGAGGAAAAAGTATGTAGAATCCTCTAAGAAGTATGTGTAGGAGCATCTCTTAAATAGATATTAGTAATGGAGTTAGAATGTAAATCCCATGCTCAATGAATGCCACATTCATATTAAGTGTGTGCCAAGTGTGAGAATCCTCATAAGGAGGAATAAACTAATTTCCTTATTAAGGAATTACAAAATATGAGTTGTCATCCCACTTGGACTAGAGGACAAAATAAAATTAGGATACCTTGGCTTGTCCAAATATAAATAGTACACCAAGGAAAGATTATTAACTCTAACACCCCCCTTTAATCTTTACTTGGGGTGATTACAACAAGGGGTATTAAACCCAAAATTTACAAAAATCTACAACTTGATCTTCAATATAAGGAAGAAATGTATTGTCTTCAAGTGTGCAAGTAGTCTTTTGTATGTTGTACATGCATCTTTTGTAGATCTAAAAGAAGTGGATGGGTCCTTTAAATGTGTCCAAGTGGAAGTATATCCACATATTCAAGTAGCCTTTATAGGATACATGAATATGAATTGATTCCTTAAGTGGGCTTAAAGATTCACTTGAAACAAAAACCATAGAAACATGAACCATGGAAACTATCCATAATAATACTATCATCTAACTTTCAAGTTAGTGAAACTATGAAACTTTTGCATGAGATTTCATCAAATAGAAAAGGAGATAACATAAAATCAAGATAAACCAATGATCCAAGTTCAAAATGAAAAATCTAAGAACCATAAATATCATCCTCTCATCTCAAAATAAACATACTAATACACAAATGATCATAGAAAAGGAAAACTAATGAGACCTTCATCAACATGGCATCAATCACATGGATGTAGACAGTCCATTAATGAGTCATACCAGTACAAGTGAATGGGCCTAGAAACCACCACCTACATGATGCATGATCGAATGTTAGGATTAACAAGAAACAAATAACAGTTACATGAAAATATAACCAATATCAAAAAATAATAAACCACACAGAAGAGGACATAAGACACAAAGATTTAACATGGTTCACCCAATCCCTAGGCTACGTCCACCAACAACGAGTCCAATATTATTATTATCCAATGATTACAACCTGATTACAATCTGTAATCCCTTACAACTCAATACTACCGCAAGAAGCTACTAAAACATACATTGTACTGAAATCCCTAACCCTAAGCCATTATAATAAGACTTATGTCGGTTAACAAGTTAACCCTAAAATACTTGACGAGTCAACCTAGGGAAAAGCTTGATGAGTCAACCTAAGGAAATGTTTAACAGTACTTCCCTGATTAGTCACCACAAGCCAACAATCTCCCACTTGGGGACTTATTAGCCTCCACACAAAACAACAATCTCCCACTTGGACACTGATCCTGTAGCTAAACCGCTACCTTGTGAAGCTCCCACTGGATCCAACCACCGTGGACTCTAATGTTCCTTTATTATGTTCAGTCTAGTAGACCAACCAAAGTTGAACATGAGTTCAACTTCTCCCTTGTTACTACCTTTGTAAATATATCTGATGGATTATCATCTGTATCATCTTTTCTAGCTTTAATTGCCCATCATCCAAAACTAACTGACTAAAATGGTACCGCAACTATATGTGTTTTGTCTTTGAGTGCAAAGTAGAATTCTTCCCTAGATGAATAGCACTCTGGTTATCTGTATACAGATAATTATCCGTCTGTGGATGTCCCAATTCTTCCATAAATAAATGAAGCCATATCATCTCCTTGGCTTCCTCTGTAGCAACAACATACTCTACCTCTATAATGGATAAAGCAACCACCTTTTGTAGTCGAGAAACCTAACTCATTAATGTCCCACCAACATTAAATACATAGCCCATAGTACTTCACCTGCTATCTATATCTCCTACCAAATCTGAGTCAAAATAGCCTTGTAGAATAGTAGTAGATCCCCCAAAGTGTAAACACTTACTGGATGTACCTCTCAAATATCTGAGAATCAATTTGACTACATTCCAATGCTCAATCCCAGGGTGACTCATATATTGGCTAATGACTCCCATTGCATGTGCAATATCTGGCCTAGTACATACCATAGCATACATTAAGCTCCCTACAACTGAAGCATATGGTACCTTGGACATTTTATCCTCCTCTTCTGGTGTCTTAGGACACATCTCCTTAGTCAATTTCAAATTGTATGCACCCTAAAATGGTCGCCTAGACTTTGGGCCCCATTTATTCAATTTATCAATCCTGAATCATTTTTATCAATAATCAATATTTTTAACATTATCAATTTCTTGATCAAGTCTTAATTTCGATCATATATTGGATTTTTATCCTTGGGCTAACCATTTATCCTAAGTCTTTATTTGATTAAAAGGAATATTTCCTCCCCTTTTGATTAAATAAAAAGCCCACCTTTTCCTCTTATCCTAAGTTGCACAAATAAAGCATTATTCTTATTTTATAAAAAGGAGAAAAGCACTTTTTGTCTCATATGGACATAAACTCAACTCCTATTTTCCTATTGGAGGATACTTGTGCACATGGATTTCTCCCCTTTCAAGCTCCACCGCTGATTAAGACTTTTTGCCTCTTAATCTCCATGGTCCATTTCGCCTCATTTCTTATAAAAGGAGAGCTCTCTCCTTCATTTGCATATCCACTTGTTTTATGCTAATGTTATGCTGCAGGTTTTAGGTGCATTTGGAGTTTGAAGACATTGAAGACTTGTTGCATTTCATTGTAGTTGCATATTTCCATTCTTAGTTGCATGATAATGGCACTCTTAGCTTAGTTTCCTTTTATGCAATAGAATAAGCTCACATAGTCTAAATAGGAAGGATTTGTAATCCATTGATATTTCTATTTCATAGCTTAGTTTGTACTTCCATTTTCATAGCATAGCTTGCACATTTGCATCTTCATATAGCTTGCATTACATTTGCATATTTGATTCTTGGAGACATTGGCATTGTTGCCCTTGTCTTCATTGTGAATCTCTCATTGTGTGGTTGACTAGCAAGGTCAGAAGCTTGTAGCTCTAGCTGAGAGCAAAATACATCATAGTCCCTTGCAACTCCATGCATAGAGAGCTATGAGCCACTTTGTGAGACCTCATTCTTGAGCAACCTTGCATGTAATGGTTCATAGAAGTGCACCATTTTAGTGTGTACATTTCTGGCGCCCACCGTGGGGCTGAGTAGATTAGCTTTATCCCTTTAATTCTGCATTTTACGTCAAAATTTTCATCAATTTTTGGCTTGATTTTCAGTCTCTGGTTTTCTGTCTCAGAGTATCGCGTGATACTTTTCAGAAATATCGCGTGATATACCTTTGTATAGCAGTGCGACACTTCACGCGAGAGAAGAATCACCCGCCAGTACTGAGAAATATCGCTTGTTATCAGGTGAAGTATCGCCCGCCCATAGTGAGAAGTATCGCGCGACTGAGAAATATCGCCCGACTATAGGAAACTGTGTCGCGCGATACTGGTGAAGTCTGAAAAATATCGCCTGGTCTGACAGAGACTTGCGTTTCCAGTTTTCTTATCCGAATTTGATTATTTTAGCTTGCTGTTTTGTTTTGCTGTGTTTAGATAGGTCTAACCTGCATCTTTTAGCTTAATTCTATCAGTTTATTGCATGTTTACATTTGGATTTGGATTTTGCTAACTTTGTGGGTCTAACAAGTTGTGTTTGTAGGTGCTCTCATTTGCTTAAAAATTGCTGAAAATGCATGTCAAAGAGGGCTACTAACAGTTTTTGCAGGGCTGCCCAAGCATAAAAATAATAATTTTTTTTTTTTTTTGCTTGTTTATTTACTTTCCTTTCAAGTGTGGCATTCACTAATTGTATTAGGCATCTTAATACCTTGTGAAAGAGATCTTGAGGTGGTAGGAGAAGTATGCTCTTCACCTTTAGGTGAATCAGAAAATCTTGACCCATCTTAAAGTTTTGGAAGCAAGGGAGTAATTGAATCTCTTTGCTTGGTGTGTTTGGGAGAGATTTTTGAGATAGGGGAGTATGCTCTTCACCCTTGTGGTGAATCAAAAACCTTGAACCTCAAGAGTTGATCCATTTTTATTTAGTTTAGGAATCCTTTAGCGGGCCTGCTCTTGAGCAATCAAGAGGAACGACTCAAGTGGGGACAACCTTGTCATCATTTTCCTTGGTGGCAAGTGATTCCAACTCACTATAATCTCAAGGCTATCAAGGACACCAAAAACTTTGATAGACATAACACTTGTCTTCATTTGATGTGAGTAGCTCATGGGATTGCGACCATGGGGAAAACATTGAACAAGAATGCTTAAGGTACTCTTGAGGCCGCGAGGTCCTAGTCCTTTATGAGGAGCAAGCGGGGTGTTGTGAATGGAAATCCTTATTAAGAACCATTAGATAGAAGCCACCTTCTTTTAGCCGCTTATCTTCTTAGTGCAAGGATTGATCCAAGTGGTTTACTCGGATCACCTTAAGATACTCACCATATGTGTCCCTTTGGTTGTGTCATTTGACATTTCCATGACAAAGCCAACATCTCTTGTGGGTAACCACTTGGTGTGAGGCGAGGGGGCATCAAGTTGTGGGCTAAGTTGGTAAGTATTGAGCCTTGACTTTTTAGGATAGATTTTCTTGAAGTGTCTTCGATTGTGTGATACCAGTGCAAATGTTCTTACATACAAACAATCGGTAGCATTCATAGGGTGTTGTTTCAATTCTGATATCACAAGTGTTTGTCTTGGCAAGGTTGCTTTTGCCCTTGTTTCAAGTGTTTGAGACCATGTTTTGATCCCTTACTGTTTGCAAACCTGCCAAAATTCTACTGATATTGTGACTGAAATCGAAAACATCAACCCTTAGACTGGAAATTTTGACCAAACAGACCCAAAAATGCAAATTTTACACAATTCTGGTCAAGAGTTAAATAATTTTGCAACAGTATCACGCCCTGTAAAGCGAAGTATCGTGCGATACTTTGCGCTTGCTAGAAATATCACCTGCTTTGAAGAGAAATATCGCGCGATAGTTCACCCCTGACGGACTATCGCCCGACCTGCCTGGAGTATATTGTGTGTGTGAAAATTATACCTGATCTGTAGACACAACACTCAGTAAAACATTAGAGGTTAGTGATAATCAAAATCGTGCAAAATTGAAATCTAATCTAACCAAGCGATTTACTGCCTTCTAATAGGTGCGAGATTAATGTTCTTAGACTGTAATCGAGATCAGTGACCTAGACGACACCTAAATGAAGGATTTGAATGCAAAAGATGGATATGAAATTGAATGCAATTAATCTATATTTTTGATATTTTCTATGCAATAATAATTGTAAAAACTGATATGAAATCTATGCTAAATGAAATTGATATGCTATGAATGCTATTGAAAATTGATATGCTATGAATCTAACAATGATATGTAATATGAATGCAAAAATAAGATTGATCTCACAAAGATGTCGATTCGCAAGAGCTTTGATTCTTCAATTCCAATTCTCCAGCGTGATTGTGCAAAATATGAGATGAATTGGATGCAAATTTGAGAGATGAAATATGAAGAGCTGAGCCTTGTTTTTATAGAAATCCAAGGCTTTGGAGGTGCATGGGAAAAAGCCATAAATCACTCAAATAACTGAACTTGATTTTTGAGTTATTTTTAAATAAAAGATAATTAACTCACAAAAACATGCAAAAGCTAAGTTTTAACTCAAAATAGAGTTTAGCTTTAATTGATAATTGATAGTTGTCTGCTTTTATGATTGTGCATATTTTATTTATGAATTAATTTAATAATAAAGTGATTTATTTCCAACTTAACTGCTTTTAAAAATAAAACAATTGATTTATGGGTTAATCAATTATTTAATCAAACTTTTATTAAAAACTATATTATTAAATAATGACAACTTGCTTTAATTAATTAAATAAGAATTTAATCAATTATTCATATGATATTAGATTTATTGTCAAAATTAAATAATACAATTAATAATAGATATAATTAAATTTAATTACATAATTAAGTGGCAAATATTAAATCTAATTAATTAAATATGAAAATATTCAATTAATCAAACTTTAGGATAAATGTGATTTATTGCCAAATAATTATAAAATTAAAGATAATTAAGATAATTAGGAATATTACTAGGAATATTCCCCGATGCAAAATTTAAGATAATCAATTAGATTTGATGATGTTTAGATGTGCCTTAGATTAGGACTTTGATGTCGATTTCATATGATTTGATGATATAGGAGGTTAATGAACTTATAGCCCATTTTTAGGGTATTACATTTTGCCCCTCTTTGAATTACTGTGCGAAGCGCAGTGGTTCAAAGATAGTCTGTGTTTGATAGAGATATGAAACTAATTCGAAAGATAAACCGATCTCAAGATAGAAACTGATTGAGAGATATTGAGATAGGAGGTCCTGAATGACCAGAGATAATGTTCACTGTAGCAGCGATGAACCTATGATTGCGAAAAAGTGTCAAAATGCCTAATTTTGAACCTTAAGATTGATAAGAAGTGAGTGACCCATTCTAGACTCGATTGTCTTAGCAGAACTAGCAGGTATCACATCTGAATCCTTCAGTTGCCGAAGAACCAAGGAAAGAACACTATGATCTGATGGTTGCAAAAACTGATACAGTTTACAAGATTAGGAGAATACCAGATTGATATGGATCGATGAATCTGATATGCCCCAAGTGATGATAGATTTGCCCCGAGTGATGAGGACTTTTGATGAATCAGCGACTAGACGTGATTGTTTGTCTTGATCAGTGATGAAAGATATGATTTCCATAAAGATATGATTTCAAATTTGATTACAGACTTTGAATGATATGCAATACCATGCCCCCTTCGGGATTAAAATTAAAATCTGACAAGAAAAGTCAATGTTGAGAGTTCAGAAGCATGTTAATTGATTTGAGAAGTGGTTAAAACACATCTGGGAATGTATTCTGCATCGTTTGGAGGTCCAAAAAGACCAAGTTTGACTAGGTTTGACCATGAGTTGACCATGGTTGACCAAGTTGAAATTTTGATAGTTTGATGTAAGATAATCAGTTAAGTTGAATACTAGATTTATGTGATGATCAAAGGTCAAATATGCAAGCAGTTAATAATATGAATGATCTCAGATTTGAATTTTGATCCCGAAAAAGGATTCTACTTGTTGTTTCATTGGAGGAACCTTTGTGTGAGATTCAGCTCTTGTTAGATTGGAAGAGGTTTTTGAAGAATTGTTTAAGCATTGAAGCAATTTGTGAGATCATGCAAAGATGAAAAATGCAAAGAAGCATGCAATATGAAATGCAACCTAAGACCTAGGACCTAGTCACTGATCATATGTCGATTTGTTATCATCATTGAACTTTTTGGTAATCGGATAAATCAATACAATGCCCACTAGCCATGAAATTATAGACATATGAATATCGATTTGTATGCGCAAGAATCAATACAACACCCATTGGTCAACAACCATGGATATATGAATATTGATTTTATTTTCAGAATGTCGGATTAGATATAAGCATTAAGGCACAGACGCTAGGATGACCTGAATATCATGTCCATTTTGATATAGCAATTTGTACAAGCATCAAAACATAAACGTTGTGATGACCTGAGTACGCCTTGCATTGCAAACACATCAAACAGTCAGGAGATCATTCTAAATCCAATGTGAATTACCCGTAGTGACCCTTTATCGTTCACCTCCTTAGGCAAGATCGCGTTTCACAATAGGAGAAAGAACTTACTCAAAAAGACAATAGTTAGATCAAACTTCTTTGAATTTTCTGGGTATCAATGGTCGAGGTACGCATGGCCATCCAATTCAAGATAGAGGCTCTTACAGTCGGACACCATTTCAATCTAGAATTTCCAAAGCTGTTAGATTTTCACATACAAGCAGAAGACAAAGAAAAGATTATGCCCCCAGTCATCACTCTCTAAATCCTATAAAAGACATCATCGAAGAGCTCGAAGGGACACAATATGCAAAAATCTCAATGTGAATCAGTAAGCATACAAGGAGATAAAAGCATGAAGCACAGATTATTTTCAGTTTGAGTTTGATGTTTGATTGCGTTGTTATAGATGCAAAATCCTTTCTGGAGATGAGACTGACTGACTGACTCAACTGGAAGCTTCAAAGGACTCTGACTGGATAGGATACATCTAAGATACATTGGAGACCATAGGATATGACATTGATTGCCCCCAAGTTTGAACATTGATAGGATACAGACGCTTGAGCTGATTGGTGTACAGACCAACTTGTTGAAACCAGGATATGTAGAAACAAACCGGGAGATATGTACAAACTAAAGCAAGACTGAAAGCTGGGAAAGACCAAGATTGTGCTGATAGATGGAACATTTGGAACAAGTGGCACCCGTTTGCCAGGTTTTCACCATCTTGGTAGAGATTCTATTTTTGCTACCAAGGCACCTGTTTCCAGGTTTTCACCAAGGCACTTTTTTTTTTCTTTTTTCATTTTTTTGTATTTTTCATTTTTTTAATTTTTTTTTACTTTTGATATTTTTAATTTTTTTTGTGAATCACCAAGGTGCCTATTGCTAGGTTTTCACCAAGATGTTCATTTTTTCAGGACTTTTTCTGATTTTTAAGATTTTTTTTTGGGACATTTTACCAAGCACTAAATGCCTTAGGCATAAAATTTTTTCAGATGGAGAACATTGATTGGTTCTCGGAGCTGTTCTCCTTCAGTCATTGAGAGTTGATAAGCACCAGAGCCAAAAGTAGCAGTGATTACAAAGGGACCCAGCCAATTGGGTTTGAACTTCCCTTTGCGTTCTCGATGTGATTGATTTTTAGGATTTTCTCTCAACACTAGATCGCCAACCTAAAATTCTCTATGTCTGAATTTCTTGTTGTAGCCTCTAGACATTCTTTTCTGATATACTCTGAGATGATCATACGCTGCTTACCTGCGCTCATCTAGTAATTCCAGTTCTTGTAACCTAGACACTCTATAGTCTTCATCAGTGACAAGTCCATGCATTCTGATTCTGAGTGATGGGATTTCAACCTCAATAGGCAGTACCGCTTCAGACCCATAAACTAAAGCGAAAGGTGTAGCCCCAGTAGGCATTCTGATACTAGTTCTTATATTGGTTCTGATACTGATTCTGATACTTGTTCTGATACTGGTTCTAATACTTGTTCTGATACTTTTTCTGATACTGGTTCTGATATTGGTTCTGATACTGGTTCTAATACTGGTTCTGATACTTACTCTGATACATGTTCTGACACTGATTCTGATACTTATTCTGATACTTGGTATACTTGATAGCATATTTTTCCATTGCAAACTCCCAAGCAAGATCATATCATGCAGTCCCAATGTCTAGCAAGGTGGAGAACAAGAGGGATTGGCAAGCTGGTGGAAGAGATGGAAGATAAGAGAATGAAAGCTAATGAAGGGAAGAAATCCTCAAGGGCAAACTCCTCAAGAATACTCAAGCTAGGGAAAAATTTTCATGTAAAGCGCATTTAGACAAGTAATGAAAGGCTAGCATAGGATAAGTCACAAAAGCGTGATGCAAGAGCAGGAAATGATGCAGTCCAAAAGAGTAGACATGTCAAGAGGCTTCATAGCACTATGTTTTACTCTTTCTTTCTTAGATCAAGACCAAAGGGGAAAAGGATAGCGATAGGCAAAAATGAATGGAGGAAGATGGATATGAAGGCTAAACATGGAAGGAATGAAAGCAAGATCACCGTAAGATAGCTCACAAAATAGCCAAATATTCGTGTATAGATCAACATTGTCAAGATCAAAGAGAGAAGATGGAATGGATGAAATATGTAGAAGAACTACGCATGATGCCTGATTGCCAGGTTTTCATCATGGTACTTATCCAAGGTGCCACAAGGAAGTGGTTTTCACCATAGGATGAATTTATTTCTCTTTACTTTTGCTACCAAGGCGCCTATTTCCAGGTTTTCACCAAGGCACATTTTCAATTTATTTTATTTTATTTTATTTTAGAAGAAGGCAAACTTGCTAGATAATGCTCCTTGAAAGGATAAACCATGATATTCTAAAGATTCAAAATGATATGCTCAAAGATGCTGATAGGGAAAGGGAGATGGAAGAAAAAATGGAGGATAAGGTTTTATGTAAAGCGAGTGAGGTTGGAAGATAGGAGGAATAGGCAAATGAAGAAAAATGATAGAAGGTAGAAGGTTAATGAATGGAAGGATTGTGAAAGGGTAGATGGAAAGGAAGGCAAGATCAATGTAAACACACACCTTGAAGGGTGGCGAGAGGGTGGACGAAACATGAATGAAGGAATACGTGAAGGAATATGGCGAATGGATAGCAGAGGTTGAGGTTTGGGCGCATGAAATGGAAGAATATTTTTGGAAGGAGATGTAGTGGAAGCCTTTGGAAGCTTGAATGTCAATTTCACTTTTTGTTCAACATGAGACTCTCTTATGAGAGACTTTGGAATCCATATAGCCTTAGGATTTTTATTTCCTTTTGATGATTTAGAGATAATATCTTCAATGATGGATTTTGGAACCCATACTTGTCTTGTAGTTTTTCTCTTAGATATCTCTTTTGACTTTATGTTTCCATGTCTATTAGAGGAGACATGGTGATCTTTTTTTGATGGATTCTTGTATTGCTTCTTTTTCTTGTATTGAACATTCAAGTTACTTCCAAAGGACTTGGGACTTGTGGAAGAAGGAGGAGGATATGACTGGTTTAAATGGGTGGGTGGATGAAAAGGATTCAAGGGTATGCATCTATGTTGATCTTGAGGAAAGATAGGAGATGGAGGTATGTAAGGACCCAAGATGGAAGGAAGGCATGAAGATCTTTGTAGTGGTGGAAGAGGTCCAAGGATGGAAGTGGAAGATGCAAAAGGATAATCAATAAGTTCATCAGCATCTATATGACAACCAAGGATATCAGCATCTTTAGAGTGAGCATTAGGATCTTCAATAGAATCATGGACATCTTGAATATGAGCACCTTCTTTGATAGGATTGTTCAAAGCTTGCAAAGACTTAGGAAGAGTAGAAAGTGAAAGTGAACATGGAGTGGTAGAACAAGAAGATGGAAGACTTTGATCTTGACAAGGATCTTTGGATAGCACAAGTGCATAATTTTTCTGTTGATTTTCAATAGGCTTGACATTGGAAGGAACACCATTTTTACCAACCTTAATGGAAGTATCATCTTTGGAAAGCGCAAGCGTAGTAAGGTTATTTTGAATGTCAATAAGCTCAACAGTGTAAGTAGTAGCTTGATCTTGCTTAGGAGAAGACTTAAGACATGGTGGAATGCATGAAAAAGGGTGTATAGGATCAAAAGAACCATGGAACGGATAAGAGACATTGGGAAAAGGAGTGGATGACATGGAGGGTTCTTGATCTTGATCTTTCTTTATGTTCTTTTCTTTATCATTTTTAGAGTCCTCTTGACATGGAGCCACTTCTAAGGACAAGGAAGCATGTTGGGATTGTATGGATGATTTTGGAAGAGATGGTGAAGGACTAGCTGAAGTAGGCATTATAGCATATGAAGGCTTAGGCTCTTTAGGTTTATCATTATTGAAAGTATTTGCAGCCAAGTGAAGGTTAGCTTGAGTTTCTTTAAGAGGTAGCCCTGGAGGATAACTATAGGGAACCACATGAAAAGTATCAGGGCTTGTGTCAGATGAAGGTTCTGTGAAAGATTTGAAAGACTTGGAAGCTTTAGGAAATGTATGGGTATTGGAGGAAGTAGGGGATGGAAGGGAACCATCACAAGACAAAGGTCCAACATTAACATGATCTTTCTTGAGAGTGTAATCTTTATTTTCAGCCTGAGAGTTCTTAGAGGAGAGATCCTTATAGTATGCATGTTTATAATCAGCGTGGTAAACTTTCTCTTCCTCAAGTGAAATAGATGGATCATCTAGGTATTGTGCATAGAAATCATCAAAGTCTCTTTCATAATCAGAATCATATGGATCACCCTCACGATCTATCCAATGTGACAACCCATTTGTAGTAAGCAAGAATGGATGATGAGGAGGACTCTTAGGAACAGAGGTGTCATAGGTATCATTATATTGTCTATCGTCATAGTCATCATAGTCTCCAAAGCTAGATGTGTCACTCTCCGTGGAAGAGGTATCATATTGTTCAATTTTTTTCCGGGGGCATGGTGACATGTACAAGTCTTTATCAAATGGAAAAGAGTATAGAGATTCCATGGAGAACTTTTTAGATTCCTTCTCTTTCTTAAGATTGTTAAGTTCAACTTACATAGCATGCAGCTGTTTCCTCATAGCGGTGATCAAAATTTCTTCCTCATGTGTACTGATTCTTTGAGACATGTGTACAGATTCTCAATAGCTACTGCTCTGTTCCTGACACAATGATATTTTTGACAGATTCTGGAACTAGGCTGAAAACATTGGATATCTTGCAATTTGGCAATTTCTGACAACTCTCTCAAATTTTTCCAAATGACACTCTGCAGACTCGTACGACAGTTGGGTATAAATGAAATGACAGTTGCGAAACTCGTACGACAGTTGGGTAGAGATGAAACGATAGTTGACAAAACTCGTACGATAGTTGCTAACAATTTTTGGCTTCTTGAATTTTGCTGGTTTCAAAACTCATATGACACTGGGTTCTCAATTATACGACATATGGGCTTTACTGAAATGACATTTGACAAAAAGTCATATGACTTTTGACTTCTTGAAACAACTTTTGACTCCAGAAAGAACTTTATGTCAATTTTTGCAAAATTTAAGGTTTTCAGTTCTAGATTGTTTGCAAATTGTACTGTCCAAATTTTGAAGGTTATACCAGATTTGATCATTTTTAATAGCCAAGTAGATAAATAAGCACGTAGAACAGCAAGCAAGTGATTCGAAGCACGTCTGAAAACAATGAACAAGGGCAAAAGCAACCTTGCGCATGAACAATCAAGTGACCAAATTGTGCTAATCCCTGAGAGTACTAATTGTGTATGTTCTGAAAAGTTTTGCAATAACACACATATACCTGAGAATGAAAAATTGGCCTCTCTAGGGTTTTTAGTAATGGTTTGACTCTGCAACTTTTATGATTCAAAGGGGTGAACTCCAATCCCGGTGCACCAGGGTTTTGACACAGTCCAAGAACTTAATCTTCAAGAGCTGCTAGGGAGATCTGACAACCCAACAATGAACCATACCCGTGGAGATTTCTTCCACAAGGACATTTATATAGCGGCTGTCACTACCACGGCGAAAATGGCTATGACCACTTGAGGTTCCGTCAACGTAGTTTGCCCTGTGAAGGGATTGTCCGCTACGATTAACCCTCTCTAAAGATGACTCACAGATTTATACCACAAGGGGACTTGGCTCCAGATTCAAGGTTTTGACACCTCTTCACTTTTAACCCAAACAAAACAAGCAGATTAATCCGACACGCTAAGACAAAGTTTTGTTCCACCAAGGTCTGTGATATCAACTCCACGTGATCTATCAACCTCTCTGGGGAGAGAATGTATCAATCAATAAGAGAAGACACACTAACCAATTTTGATTCACCAAAGCTCATGATATCAACCCTACGTGATCTATCAACCTCTCCGGAGAGAGAATGTGTCGATCAATAAGAGAGGATGCACTAACCAAGTTGAATGTGAAACACACTAAGTATCCTCCCTACCTACAAGGATTCTGTCGTCAAGAAGGATTTCACTGGGAATCCAATCTTTCAAGAATCATGAATAGTGTTCATAGGGCCTAATTACTATGTGAGCACAGATATATTCCCGAAAGTAAATCTACCAAAAGTACCCAAAAAGTAGAAAGAGGAACACTTAACGCTTAAAGTGAATATGAGATGAGTCCACAAGGTGGAACACTTAACACCTCACACAAGCTGAAAATAAGTCCCCAACTTAGAAAACAAGTGAGTTCCTAAAAGCACAAAAGGGTTGCCAAGTGGAACACTTAACGCTTCTGTCCTGTTGACCCCTCCCCTTTATGGCGCTGAGATTGCAACCACGGGGCGGAAATGAGGGGCCAGCAGATTAGCGAGTCCAATAACCCAAGATAGCAATCAAGATCAATCACAAGTATTCTAAGACTACTTAATGAATCCTTAAGGGTTCACAACCTAGTATCAATTATGCAAGTGCATAGAAATAGATCAAAAGCATGAAAAGATGCACACAAGCTTGACACATAAGAGATTTATTTTAAGTCCCAAATCAAAATATTATTAGATGAAGGAGAATACCTGGGATCCTTGCAACGCGCTTAGTAGATTTTACTTGATTTTTAGCAATTTTTGTTGAGCTTTTCCATGCAAGCAAGTGACGAACTCTCCAACAAGCAAACAAGCAAACAAGATATGCAAAATATATTCAACTTATGAAAACCATAGGGTTACCTCTAAAAATCAATTATTAGCAGTAATAATAACCAGCAATCAACCCAAATGACAACTCATATCATTCATTGGACCATGTAAAAAAAATAAGTGCATACCCATCACAAAACTTTATTTTTTTTACTGCATTTGACCTAGTCAACAAGATCTAATTTTTTTGATATGATTTTGGCCACAAAAATAGAAATTAAGAATAAAGACCCTACTAAAAAATAAAGAGATTTTCAAAAATGCAAAAATTTTAAAAAAATCTCTTCATTTGTGCCCTAGAGACCCATTTTATCAAAATAGACCAGTTTTTGTAAATTGACTATTTGAGCTATGATATCATGTAAAAATTTAAAACACAAAGAATGGACCCCCTGTAAAATTTAAAGAGCTTTTCGAAAATATAAAAATTTCCAAAAAATATGCTGATTTGCATCAGATATTAATTTTTTCCATAATTTCAAGAAAAAATTATTAAAAATTCAAAACATCTCAAAAAATTCTAAATTTTTTACTGTCGCTTCCATGACATGTCACCAACTTGAAAAAAAAATTTCAGACCAAAATTCTAAGCCGTTTGGGAGATAAAATTAAATTTTTGAAACTTTGGGGTTTTAGCTCCCAAAAAAATCAAAACCAGCATGCAAAGGTGGGTTGCCCCACGGTGGGCGCCAGAAATGTGTGTGTGAAAATTATACCTGATCTATAGACACAACACTCAGTAAAACATTAGAGGTTAGTGATAATCAAAATCGTGCAAAATTGAAATCTAATCTAACCAAGCGATTTACTGCCTTCTAATAGGTGCGAGATTAATGTTCTCAGACTGTAATCGAGATCAGTGACCTAGACGACACCTAAATGAAGGATTTGAATGCAAAAGATGGATATGAAATTGAATGCAATTAATCTATATTTTTGATATTTTCTATGCAATAATAATTGTAAAAACTGATATGAAATCTATGCTAAATGAAATTGATATGCTATGAATGCTATTGAAAATTGATATGCTATGAATCTAACAATGATATGTAATATGAATGCAAAAATAAGATTGATCTCACAAAGATGTCGATTCGCAAGAGCTTTGATTCTTCAATTCCAATTCTCCAGCGTGATTGTGCAAAATATGAGATGAATTGGATGCAAATTTGAGAGATGAAATATGAAGAGCTGAGCCTTGTTTTTATAGAAATCCAAAGCTTTGGAGGTGCATGGGAAAAAGCCATAAATCACTCAAATAACTGAACTTGATTTTTGAGTTATTTTTAAATAAAAGATAATTAACTCACAAAAATATGCAAAAGCTAAGTTTTAACTCAAAATAGAGTTTAGCTTTAATTGATAATTGATAGTTGTCTGCTTTTATGATTGTGCATGTTTTATTTATGAATTAATTTAATAATAAAGTGATTTATTTCCAACTTAACTGCTTTTAAAAATAAAACAATTGATTTATGGGTTAATCAATTATTTAATCAAACTTTTATTAAAAACTATATTATTAAATAATGACAACTTGCTTTAATTAATTAAATAAGAATTTAATCAATTATTCATATGATATTAGATTTATTGTCAAAATTAAATAATACAATTAATAATAGATATAATTAAATTTAATTACACAATTAAGTGGAAAATATTAAATCTAATTAATTAAATATGAAAATATTCAATTAATCAAACTTTAGGATAAATGTGATTTATTGCCAAATAATTATAAAATTAAAGATAATTAAGATAATTAAGAATATTACTAGGAATATTCCCCGATGCAAAATTTAAGATAATCAATTAGATTTGATGATGTTTAGATGTGCCTTAGATTAGGACTTTGATGTCAATTTCATATGATTTGATGATATAGGAGGTGAATGAACTTATAGCCCATTTTTAGGGTATTACATATATCACCTGCTAGTACTAAGAAGTATTGCTTGGCTTCGGGTGAAGTATCATGTGGTTATAAGTTTATCGCCCCAGTAGCCTGGAGTATATCGCCTGGTTTATTTCTGTTGTGCTTAAATTTTGGTCAGTTTCAGTTGCTGTTAATCAGGCTAGGTCTTAGAGCAGACTTCTCACCCTGACGTTTGAGACCTGTCTTGACTCCAAATTTTTGGTTTTTAGTCCTCCGGGATAGCATCATTTGATTTACGAAATCACTTTGGAATAATTGTCAAGTTAGAAGACCATTCTTGGTGCCAAGGTTCATCTCTAAGATTGTTAGCTACATTCTTGGAAAATTTTAGTACTCTTATTGTCCAAATAATTTTCATCTCAATTTCAATTATCTTTTGGCCTAGTCCAACCTCCTAATTCAAAAGTGCAAGGGTAGTCACCCTTTGATTTGAAGCACCTCTTTGACAGTGTTGGTAAAGCCCTTTTTTTCTTCTCGTTTCTTTTTTGGACAATAGAGGACTTTGATTATCCTAGTTTGGCATTGACACTTTGAGAGGTCACCTTCTCATTGAGAGTTATGTTTCTTTCATGTCAGTTACAACAAGGTACCAAGTCAATCAAGGGAAGTGACCCCCTGTTGCCTTTAGCCAGTTACCACCTGTCAAGACTCGTCGACAACCTAAGGGAAAAGGACCCTTTTTTGATCAATCTCCTAAGAGTGAATCTGAGGTTTGTTTTAATCCGGGAGCTAATCCTAGTGAAGTGAGCACCTCTTTCATACCACTCTCATCAAGCATGGACATGAGTTACACTTTTACTCGACAACAAAGAGAAGCCATGAATCAAACTCTTGAGGATATCTTCCAATGACATAGAAGAGAGTATGGTGGTTCTTCTCATGCTAGTCCACCCGGGTCACCTCCCAACAATGCGAGGTATTTTGATGCTCACCAATGAGCTGAGAGACATCATAAGCAAGCTCACTCAGATTTAGGGTCACAACACGAAGACCAGAACAATGAATCTAGTGATCACCACATAAACGCAGTCAATACAATAAGACATTCAAGACAATCCTCCCCACTTAAAGACACCTCTCGATATGCAAATACCAGATTGAGAAGCATTGAGAGAGAGAAACAAGCCTACTTGGATGAACAGGCTGCTAAAAAGGAAAAATTCAGACAACTAGAGGAGGAGGAACGTGCATTGTTGGATATACAGAAAAGAGTCACCCAAGAAGAAGAAGATAGACTCTATGCACAACAACTCCAAAGCCAATTTAACAGGAGAGGAGCCAATAGTGGGACCAACTCACCCCCATCTATCCCTTCCCCTAGCCCTAGAAGACGATCAAGGACACCTTCACGATCCCCAAGTCCTAGAGGAAGAAGGGCTTCAAGATATGACCATCATAGGAGACAGTCGTCTCATAGACATTCAAAGCAACCCTCCCATTGAGCACATCATGGCTCACAACATGGAGGCAGTTATGCTAAATTTGATCATATGGACTTCATGACTATGCAATAAGAACCATCCTTTCAAGCATATGTGGAGCAATATGTGGAACAAAACAAAGACCAATTCTTGGAAAGTCTTATCAACAAAGGTGCTAAAGTTCAATATAATTTTGATGTTCACCAAAAGATCAAGAAATAGAGCCCTTCAACTGATGAGGTGATCTTACAAATGCAAAAGGATATAGACAGGATGAAGGCTCCCAAGAGCATGTTTCATTTGGACTCCATATGTCCTAACCCCATTGACAAAAGTGTGGTGATGGTAGAATTCCCTAAGAAAGTTGAGTTCCCAACATACGACAAATATGATGGCACCGGTGACCCTCACGACCATGTTCGACAGTTCTACATAATGAGCTTTTCCTTTCACCATGAAGACTCCTACTTGATGAGATTATTCCCAAGGAGTTTAAAAGGTCAAGCCATGGAGTGGTTCACCAACCTTTCCCCTCCAGTAAAGACATTTAAAGAACTTGTCCAAAGATTTGTCCAGCATTTTGCTTACAACTTATCGAGGTCGGTCACAATGCTTGATTTGTGTAAACTTAAGCAAAATCAAGGGGAATCTTTTGTCACATTTCTACAATGATGGAGGCGATTGTGTTCGAAATATCCAAGGACAATCCCTGAAGAGGAGAGAATTGATATCATTGTGAGCAATCTAATACCAGAACTCAGATATGAAGTCAAGAAAATCCCATTTAATTCCTTTGATACTATGGTAGAGGTGGCATGTCGCATTGAGGATGTCCTAAAAGAACAAGGAATTTTGGCTAAACCAACAAATAACAACAATAGCCAAAATAACAATACTAATGGTAACAAGGATAAAAAGAACTCCTATTGGAACAAAAACAAGCAAGTGGTCAATGACGGAGTTGTTGACTCATCTTAGGTCAAAAATGAAGGAGTTCTTAACCTCTCTCATGCAGTTCAAGCTATGAAGCTACAAACGTCTTCAACACAACAAGACAAACCTAAGTATCAAAAGAGATCTAAAACGGAGAAAAGAAAATTTACCAAATTAGGAGAATCTTATGCAGATATTTTTAAGACATTAGTTGCTCATAATTTGGCACACCCACAGGATCCTACAAAACATCGCATACTGGATCCTTTACCTCATTGGTGGGATGCTAAGGCCTTTTGCGTTTTCCATAATGGGATTGGACATGACATAGAAAATTGTTTTAAACTCAAACATCTTGTCCAAGACCTTATTGAGAAAGGACAATTACAAGTGGATGGGTTAACCACTAATGCAGATCATAAAGCCTTTAAAGAGCCCTTGCCTAAATATGAGAAAGGAGAGAATTCTAACAATAAGAATGGCAAGGCGGCTATCAACTACACCTACACAAACGTGGAGAACGTTATTAACATGCTTGAAGTTGTGGATGATAGTGTCAACATGATGAGAGGGAAAGATCCCTATGGACATAATGTGGACTCAACTCCTATGACTGATGAAAGACCCGCTGTGGTGATAAGAGGTCCTCACTCACAAAGAATGCCTCAGTCCCTCAATGCTATCACTAGGGCACAGGCTCAAGCACCCATTATCATTAGAGGTCCTAGCACTAGCAAGTCTAAGCAGCCCATGTCCAAAGGTGCTCCTCCCAAATCTGCCGCTGGTCCTAATTCCAATTATAATCTTATTGACCAGCTACAACGTACACTCGCGCAGATATCCATTTTTGAGCTTTTAGAATTATCTCCTAAGCACAAGCGCATCCTTGAGGATGCTTTGCGAGTAGCCAACATCCCTAACAACTTAGATATTGATCAATTCCAAAACATGGTCAACCATTTGGCTAGCCCTCATTACCTCACCTTCTCCGAAGAAGATGACAAATCCATCAGTCACCCACATAACTTGGCCTTACACATCGAAGTCATGATTCATAAAACCCGTGTTAGGTGTGTACTGATAGATGGGGGTGCGGGGCTCAATATTTGCACCCTGAGTTTGTTGCTGGCTCTAGGATATTCCGAGAACGTCATTGACACAAGGAAAAGGATCACAATCAAAGCATATGACGAAGCAGAAAGAAGTTCTAAGGGATTGGCTGTTTTGCCTATTCGCATTGGTCCCGTAGAAAAAGATATATTATTTCAAATTGTTGATGTTGGACCTCTAGCCTACAACATTTTGCTAGGTCGGCCATGGATTCACGAAATGCAAGCAGTCCCATCAACATATCACCAGTGCGTTAAGTTTCCCCATAACGGTGTAGAAATTTGCATCCCTGGAGATAGTGCTTTATCAGTTAATAACATTTCTGCGGGATCACATGTACCTTTGAATAGGGAAGGTGACAGTCCTAGTAGTTCACTTGAACAATACAAGCAGAAGTTCAAGACCATCGATCTTGGGATGGGAGATTATAAAATGGATTCTTTTACAAAAATGTCAATCTCTCCTAGGTCTTATGGGAGACCATCCCCAAATGTGAAGCCTTCGTCATCAGCAATGACATTATTTGGGAAATTTGTTGAGTCTTCGGTCCCCATTCAAGAAGAGAAAGAGGAAGTTGTTGTAAGGGACTGGATCTATCACGAGGAGAAATACAAACATAATGAGAATTTTGCTCCCTCACCTGAAGCTTATGGGAAAGGGTATACACTGGTTAAAAATATGGGATATCTGGGATATGGTCCCCTTAGTCATAGGCTGGACGCTAAAGCTGAGCCTCTTGATCATGCTCTTTTTGGATGAAAGAATAAGTCCACGGTTGGCTTAGGTTTTGAGAATAAGAAGAAGAAGGGTGTCCCTGTCCCAGCTGCGACAGACAGTGACAGTGATGCAGATTATACTCCTGATCTTTCCAATCAACAAGATGCATCTGATGATTGGGTGCCCTCAATGAATCTCCTTTAGGGAGATTCCACAGATTTGATGCTTGATAGTCCTACTATCCTAGCTGCGATGGATAGTGACTGTGTGACTGCTAGATCGACAAAGGAAAGTGTTACTGTCTTAGCCACGACGGATAGTACCAATACTAGCACTAGAGAGGGGGAAACCCTTCCTAACCTTGAGGCTTCCACATCACGAGGCCTAAATAATGACTCAGAGACAGACTCCCATGAATATGAATGGGACTCGCTTTCAGATGCAACAATTGATCTGGACGTGGATATTATCCATGCCTATAGTACCCAACCCAATGCGACTAACGATCCTAGTGTCGGACTAGAGGATTGCACTCCTCAAATCGTCTTAGTGGATGATGCTTCGTTTGATAGGATGAGTCCTAATTTGGGTATCTTAGGAGAAGACTTGATGAACTCTGATTATATGGTCACCAGAGATGACACCTTTCGCATAAACAACATCGAACCCGCCATTGACTTACCACTTGTTCACTTTGACCTAATTGACTGGTCTCAGCGCCATCAAGAGCCAACATTCCTCACCTTCCACAACGATTATGAAATTGCTTGCTACCCGTGGCTTCTTCCACCAGTGAACCAACAACCAGCATGATAGAGCCTGATATTAAGTACCTCAATCTCAAAATAAAAGAGAAAAAGAAAAATAGGTCTGATGGCGAAAACCACTTTGTGGCGGTGTCAAAACCATAAATAGTAAAAAGAAATGATGCATCTGAAGGTGAAAACCTCTTTGAGGCACCTAAGGATGGGGTACTTAATAACTTGCCGAGTTATTTCCAGGATAGATCATCAATATTGATTGAACAAACAAAGCCAGTCAATTTAAACACAGAAGAAAATCTTCAAATAGTCCATCTTGCTCAGTCTTTATCAGAGGAAGAGACCAAGGCATATGTACAGTTCTTACAGAAAAAGAAAATTAATTTTGCATGGACCTACTCAGACATGCCAGGGCTTGACACAAATCTCATAATGCATCACTTATCCATAGCTCCAGGAGTCAAGCCAGTAAAAAAAAGATTAAGAAAAATGCATCCACATGTAGCTCTACTTGTCAAAAGGGAATTAGAAAAACTTTTGAGAGCTGGATTTATTAGAGCCATCGATTATGCAGAATGGATCTCAAACATAGTACCTATCTCCAAACATGATGGGTCCATTCGTGTCTGCACAAATTTTAGAGATTTAAACAAAGCATGCCCAAAGGACAATTTTCCACTTCCAAACATTGACATGATAGTGGACATGACGGTGGGCTATGACATATACTCTCTAATGGATGGTTTCTCAGGGTATAATCAAATCAAAATAGCTCCTGAAGACCAAGAGAAAACAACATTCACATGTGCATGGGGAACCTATTGCTGGAACATCATGCCATTCGGGTTAAAGAATGCAGGAGCAACCTACCAAAGAGCTATGACAACTATCTTTCATGATATGATGCACAAAAATATGGAAGATTATGTGGATGATACCCTGGCAAAATCAAGAAAAAGGGACACACACCTCAATGATCTGGAAGTAATTCTAGATCGTATGGAACAATTTCAACTTAGATTGAATCCAAAGAAGTGCGCATTTGGCGTCACCTCAGGTAAACTTTTAGGATTCATAATATCAGCAAAAGGTATCGAGGTTGACCCTGAAAAGGTCCAAGCAATCCTAGATATGCCACCTCCTTGGAATATCAGCCAAATGAGAAGTCTTCAGGGATGTCTTCAATCAATTAGGAGGTTTATTTCTCAGCTTGCAGATAGAGCGCAACCCTTCAACAAGACATTACATAAGGGTGCTCCTTGTGTTTGGAATGAGGATTGTCAAAAGAGCCTAGATCAGATCAAACAATACTTGGCCAATCCTCTGATCCTAATGCCTCCTATTCCAGGGAAACCATTGATCCTATATATTTCAGCTACAAACACTTCCCTGGGGGCATTATTGGCTCAATCAGATGATACTGGGAAAGAACGGGCCATATACTATATCAGTCGTACTCTAGTCTCCTATGAGATCAATTACAATAATATTGAGAAGTCTTGTCTCGCGGTGGTGTTTGCTTCTCAAAAGTTGCGCCACTACATGCTTGCTCATACCATACATTTGGTTGCCAAAATTGATCCTCTTAAATACTTGCTTAGTAAGGCTGCCCTCACGGGTAGACTTGCTAAATGGATGATGGTCCTCACTGAATTCGACATAGAGTACGTTGAAAGGAAGGCAATAAAAGGACAAGCTATTACCGACCAATTAGCTGATTTTCCAATCCAGGATAGTATGCCGGTACAAGTGGAATTCCCAGATGAACACATCTTGTATACAACTACTCGCACTTGGACAATGTTCTTTGATGGTTCCCGCATGCAAAATGGATCAGGTGCTGGAGTGTTATTTGTTTCTCCACATGGGTACAACATTTCGAAGTCTTACAAACTATTATTCCCATGTACCAATAATATTGCAGAATATGAAGCTTTAACTAATGGCTTGAGAATGGCTATAGAATGGAACATCACAGAGTTACATGTCTTTGGGGATTCCCAGTTAATCATCAACCAAGTCAATGAAGAGTATCAAACCAAGGATGACAAATTGATACCCTATAAAAAGATGGTTGATTCTTTGAGATGCTATTTCACCTTTGTGACGTTTCAACAGATCCCTAGGATAGAGAACAAAGCTGCAGACACCATGGCCACATTAGCTTCACTTCTTTAGTTGGAGACACATGAATCCAGATTTGAATTCCTGGTGGAAGAGCTACACCATCCCATCTTTGACTCGTCTGAAAGCCATGTCATTTGTGCCATTATCACACATGAGTCTTCCCGATATGGTGCTATCTATTCATATCTTCATGATGGCATCATCCCTGACACATTCAACCGCTCTGAACGCTAAAACCTCATCTGTAACACCTCTTGCCACACCCTCATCTCTGGTGATTTATATAGGAGGGGTTTAGATGGGATGCTCCTTAGGTGCTTGGAAAAGGAGGAATCCAACCAAGTGTTAGCTGACATCCACGAGGGCATTTGTGGTGGACATTCTAATGGTTTTGCCATGGCCCAAAGGTTGCTTAGGGCGGAATATTATTGGCCCACAATGTAGATAGATGCAGTCACCTTTGCTAAGTCATGTGAAAAATGTCAAAAACATGGCAACCTGATTCATGCTCCAGGTAGGGAGCTGATCCCTTCTGTTTCTCATTGGCCATTTCAGCACTGGGCCTTTGATCTGGTTGGGCAGATTCATCCCAACTCATCAGGTGGACACAAGTTCATTATTACTGCCACTAACTACTTCACAAAATGGGTGGAAGCTGTGCCACTTTCTATTGCTTCAGGAAGGACCATTTCTTTGTTCATCTTGAATCATATCATTTGCCGATTTGGAGTGCCTTCTGAGATCATTACTGACAATGGAGGTCAATTTAAGAATAAGGACCTAAAGCACCTATGCAAAAAGTTTAAAATCAAGCAACATTGGTCCTCCATCTATTTTCCACAGGGAAATGGACAGGCATAAGCCTCTAACAAAACTATTCTTAAGATTCTTCATAGGACAGTACACAAGAATGGTAGGGATTGGCACTTACAAATCAATCCAGCACTATGGGCTTACAGAACAAGCATTCGCACACCTACAAGAGCCACTCCTTTTTCTCTCACCTATGGCACTGAAGCAGTATTGCCTTTAGAAGTCGAGATACCATCACTTAGAGTCTCACTCAAAGGTTTGATTACAGATGAGGATTACCACGCCACGAGGTTACAGGAGTTAGAACTTCTAGATGAGAAGCGTAAGGCTTCCTTTGATCATATGAGAGTGTATCAGAAGCGTATGTCCAAGGCATTCAACAAGAAGGTTCGCCCTAGAGAATTTTAAATAGGTGATCTTGTTTTGGGAGAGAACCCTAAGAACCAACAACACAGAGAGCAAAAAGGCAAATTTGAACCTAACTGGCTTGGACCATATGTTATCACAGCTGCTTTTGGTACTGGTGTGTATTTACTGTTAGATCCTGATGGAGAACAGCTCCCTGATCCCATTAATATTGTGCACCTCAAGAAGTTCTATCCTTGATGCCCGTTCTATCTAGGGGCATCCTTTGTACATATCTTATGATCCTGAAAAAATACCAAAAAAATTGATATATGATGCTGAAAAAATCTTTAAAAGCATAAAAAGCCCTAAAAAAATACAAAAAAATCAAATATTCAAAAATTCAAAAAAAAAAGAAAAAAGTGCCTTGGTGAAAACCTGGAAACAGGCGCCTTGGTAGCAAAAATACAAATTAAAAAAATGAAAAAATGAAAAAAGATTCCAAGTGGTGAAAACCTGGAAATAGGCGCTACTTGAGGCCTTTGCACCCCTATTTGTTAGCATGCATCCTCGACACTGAGCCTTTCCCTCATACCTTGACCTTATTTGGCTTAGTTTGGAATTGGTCTTTGTCTTTGTCTAGGGGGCATAACTGTTAGCATTGGTCTTTTAGGTGCGTTTGTCTCTTGGGGCATTTCACAACAGGTGTTTTTCAACACCACCCCAGACAGTGTTTTTCAACACTACCCTTGCGTCGAGTGTTTCTTAACACTTATCAGGGGTCTTACCCAACAGTCTCGTATGATGTGATATTTCTCACTAAGAAGATATGATACTCAGAATTTGATTCTATGACCAACACACACGCACTTAAACAATCAACTCGCTGACGATATGATGACTTTCTTTTTCTTTGTGTGCTGTCTATGAGGATTTCTTTGATGAGTGGTCTCTCCCTGTGAAGTTTTCAATGATGCATAGCTAGAAGACTGAGGGTATGAGAACATGTTTTATTTTTTTATCTGCTTGTGGGTATATTTTGTTAGTCCTAACTGTCATGAGCATTTATGCTGGTCTTACTTGACACTATGGATTGACAAGGTATTTGACTATTTTGCAAGTGCATGCTTCTAGTTATCCTGACTTTTATGTGTCTTGATACAAGCATAATATCACCATATCAAACTTAGGTAATCTCACTGCATTAGTCATCTTGACCTATATGTCTTTTTGATGCCTAGGTGGGATTCCCACATTTCTATCTGATAAAGATCATATTCATATCCACATAGTTATGCTAGTGTGCATTGTATGATCTTACGACGCTACCAATAACGCTCGATGATGATAATTAGATGTCTATAAGCGTTGTGACCTTGCAAGTCAACCACTTTCATAGTAGCTTGCATTTTTAGGTTCATGTTAGTTTAGTTTCTGCACCTTGCATATGGAGAGAGCTCTCTCCTTTTCATCTTACGTGGACCTGTCAGTCGACTGCGCTCACCTTTTCTTCTTCTCGATCATGTCTTTCACTCCTTGTCCTGTTCCTGTTCATCACAAGAGGTTAATCATATCATCATATCTATATCAAAACTGTCATTTTCAAGAAACATGAGTCTATATCATACATATGAGAATTAAACATACATCTATGAGAAAGAACATACATAAGCACATACATAAGAATTTTAAGCAAAATGACAAGACAATATACATAAACTGATACATCCATCACAAGTGAGACAAATACACATAATACATTGAATATCTAGTAATCTCATAAATTTATCACAATGTCATGATATACAATACAATATGAGATCTCAAAATCTGGATCAAAAGTCTCAAAATATGTCCAAAACATCTAAAACCTAAGACTCGCTACCACCCTCGTGAGGAGCTCGTGGTGGTGGAGGAGGCATAGCTCTCCTATCGAGTACCACATCTGATACCCCTACCCGTTGAGAGTATGATGGTGCTCTCTCACCCTCTGGGACAGCCTGCAGATATAACCCATGATAATAGGCTGCTCTCACTGACTCTTGTCGGAGCTCCAGTGCCTCGACCTGTGCCATCGCCTCACGGTGTGCTATCTCTGCCCTAAGATCAGATATCTACTGATCCCGCTCTACCCTTAGATCTAGTAGCTACTGATCTCTCATGGCTATAGTAGTCCGGAGCTGTTGTATCTCTGCCTCTTGAGCCTGTATCTGGGCTCTCAGATCCTCTCCCCCTGCAGGCTGATCCTGCTGTGCCTCCGCCTGTCGGCAAGCTGGTCTCTCCTCCTCCTCGGGTGTCGCTGATCGCTGTCCCCGTGACCATTTCCAGCCACCTGATCTTGACCCCTCTCCTCTCTCCATCCTCCTCCCTCTCCCCCTCCTTCCATCTCCTCCATCCCCTCCCTCTCCTCCTCCCTCTCCTCCGTCCCCTCCGTCTCCTCCATCTCCCCTGTCACCCCCTCTGTCTCTTCCTGGCACTGGTACCTGTGCATCTGGTACTGTAAACTGAGAGAATGGCACCTTTCACCACTCTGCTCTATAGGCTCCATCAGCCCCTGCATCTGCCATATCTAGAAAATACTCCCAGGGCTCACTCCTGATACCTGTTGTCTCCACGACAGCCTGCTGATAATCCAACATGGGTAGCCACCCATGACCCTCCTTGTCTCTGGCCCTGACATATGTGGTAGTCTCTGTCAAGACTCGCTACTACCTCCCAAACTACCGCCATACCTAAGTGATGCAGAATCTCTCTACGATCTCTACATACCGACCTACCAGTGGCGGACTGCATAGCATATAACTCAGCTCATCTACTACATCTCCCCAAACCTCAACCTCCCTGTAGGGCCTCCATGTGAATGAGGCTATCTCATCCAAAATCTATCAATAGTAGGTCACATCCCCAGAATGGGCATGTGATATGAACCTGAGGTACCTGTAGATATAAGGGTACCTCCTCTCCCTCGGCTGAACCCTGGGGCGCACCACAGCGATGTGCTCCCACGCCCATACCTGTGCCAGGATGGCACCGCATACCCATGTCTGACCATCTCTGTAGATGATCTCGTGCAGCTCATGGTACATCTCTGCCAATATGGCCGGACCCCATGCCATCCGTCGTGGCCTACCGATCAAGTCCACCAATAGCCGAGCCCATCCGAGTGGGAAACCCTTCTGACTGCGATCGGTCATCAGGATCTAAGAAATGATAGATGTCACTATGCATGGCACTGGGTAGTCTCTGCCGAAATCATCTATCAGCCTCTCCCAGCTGATATACCTATCCAGAATGGTGACATCCTGGAACATCTCCTGAACCAGTCAGTGCCCTTCAGTGGCATCCTGATCATAGTACACCTGTGCCAACAAATGAATCATGTCAATTTTCATCATATGGAAATATTATATTTATGATTAGATCTTAAAACATGATTATACTCACTGGCTTGCCATGACATGACACTCGTAAGATCCTGTAGACATCCTCCAGAGTGATCGACGCCTCTCCAGTAGGCAGATGGAAGGTGTTGTGCTCACTATACCATCTCTCGGCAAGAGCAGTCAACAACCCATGGTCCACTCGGATATATGGGTATCTCAGCAGATACCAGAATCCTATCGCTCTGATGTCAGCATTGCCCGGATCCTCTAGATCCCGGACACACCGTAATCCTATCACCTTCGGCGCTCTGATGATGAGCGCTGAAAAAACCTCCTGCAAGCCAAAACCAAGCCAGTTGTTAGCACATATCATGATGGATGTCCAAAAACTCAGTATAAAACATCTCAAAAATGTAACATTGTCTAGACCCATGTCATTTTTGTTCAAAAATGCATTAAAAATCAAAATTTTATACTGGGCGATATTCTTTTTTTGGAGAAGTATCGCGCGATACCTCTCCCTATAGTGGGGTGATAAACCTTATATCGCGCGATACTTCACCCAGTATCGTGCGATCTTTCACCCAGTATCATGCGATACTGGTGCCTTAGGTCGCGCGATACTTTGGAGACCCGCGAAGTATCACGCGATACTTCTCCCCAAAGCGTGCAATACTTCTAAAGTATCGCGCAATATTTCGCCTAACAAAAATTTTTAAAATTTAAAAATTTGAAAAATGTGCTAAAATAAGCTATTAAATGCAAAAAAATGACTAAAAAGCTTGAGTTTTTCGAAAACATACCGGGGTAGGATAGTGTGGTGGCCGGTTGTGCAACCGGGCACGCTCGAATCAATGCCTATGGATGGGAACTCCTGCTTGCTGGGCTATTTTCTCTCTCTAAAGCTCTGAAATTCTCAAATTACTAAAAGACAAATGATTTTTGAAAATGACATTTTGACCCCTTTTATAGCCTTTTGACTTTTTGACCTCATTTTCAAAACACCTCAAAATTGCGTGAAAATTGCACCCCTAGCTAATTTCAACGTCTTAGATCTATTTTCGGACTCGAAATCAAAATTTGAGGTCATCTTGATAGTCAAAATCGCATTTCAAAATCTTCCCCCCTTCTGCGTAGTTGACTGATCTTTTGAGGCCTAATCCTTCGATCTTTGTTGGGGCATCGTCATTTCTTCATTTCCATGTCTTCCAAACTTCTAGTCTTTCATTCATATTCATTCCACTCCCTCATTTCTCACATTTGACTACATCTTTTCAGTCAGGCTGGGGCATGTTTCATTGCCTAATGGTTAACCTATTGACCCTTACCTTCAATTGTGATTTTATTATGATTTGATCAGCCTTATCGATTTGCTGTCTCTCCTCTACTTGATTTTGATTTCGATTCCGAGGGGGCAGTACCTATGGGATTCTCATCCCTAATTCTCTTGATTCTCTTGATTCAGACATCTTTTGTGAGCTATCACTCAAATTTGAGATTCTTATCTCTTACTTTGAATGTGATCCCGAATCGACCTCATGTTCAAAGGCCTTTGTTTATGCTTTGTTTGGATGTGATCCTGAATCGACCTCACATCTAAGTTATTTTGTGATCTCAGAACGATCTTACATTTCAACTTCATTCTTTGACTACATGTGTTCCCAAATCGATCACACATTAGTCAAAGAGGGGCAAATGTATGCACCCTAAAATGGTCGCCTAGACTTTGGGCCCCATTTATTCAATTTATCAATCCTGAATCATTTTTATCAATAATCAATATTTTCAACATTATCAATTTCTTGATCAAGTCTTAATTTCGATCATATATTGGATTTTTATCCTTGGGCTAACCATTTATCCTAAGTCTTTATTTGATTAAAAAGAATATTTCCTCCCCTTTTGATTAAATAAAAAGTCCACCTTTTCTTCTTATCCTAAGTTGCACAAATAAAGCATTATTCTTATTTTATAAAAAGGAGAAAAGCACTTTTTGTCTCATATGGACATAAACTCAACTCCTATTTTCCTATTGGAGGATACTTGTGCACATGGATTGCTCCCCTTTCAAGCTCCACCGCTGATTAAGACTTTTTGCCTCTTAATCTCCATGGTCCATTTCGTCTCATTTCTTATAAAAGGAGAGCTCTCTCCTTCATTTGCATATCCACTTGTTTTATGCTAATGTTATGCTGTAGGTTTTAGGTGCATTTGGAGTTTGAAGACATTGAAGACTTGTTGCATTTCATTGTAGTTGCATATTTCCATTCTTAGTTGCATGATAATGGCACTCTTAGCTTAGTTTCCTTTTATGCAATAGAATAAGCTCACATAGTCTAAATAGGAAGGATTTGTAATCCATTGATATTTCTATTTCATAGCTTAGTTTATACTTCCATTTTCATAGCATAGCTTGCACATTTGCATCTTCATATAGCTTGCATTGCATTTGCATATTTGATTTTTGGAGACATTGGCATTGTTGCCCTTGTCTTCATTGTGAATCTCTCATTGTGTGGTTGACTAGCAAGGTCACAAGCTTGTAGCTCTAGCTGAGAGCAAAACACATCATAGTCCCTTGCAACTCCATGCATAAAGAGCTATGAGCCGCTTTGTGAGGCCTCATTCTTGAGCAACCTTGCATGTAATGGTTCATAGAAGTGCACCATTTTAGTGTGTACACAAATGACCAGGCAAAGGTGTGTTGATAGCTTTGGCATCCTCCATAGAGAAACGTTTCAACACCTTCTCAATATAATCAACCTGAGATAAAGTTAATTTCCTATTTTTCCTATCTCTACAAATTTTCATACCAAGGATTTATTTTGTTGCACCCAAAAACTTCATACAAAATAAATGTACTAACTGTTGTTTCAAACCCTTAATGTGATCCATGTTAGACCCAGCTACAAGCATATCATTAACATATAAACATAAAATAATGTAGCTATCATCATCCAACCTCTTAAAATAAACACAATGGTCAGAATGACACCGACTGTATCCATGCTCATTCATAAAAGTGTCAAATTTAATATACCATTATCGAGGTGCTTGCTTCAAGCCATATAAACTCTTCTACAATCTGTACACTAAATTCTCCTTACCCTTAACCTCAAATCCTTGTGGCTGGACCATATATATTTCTTCATCCAAATCACCATGAAGAAAAGTTGTTTTAACATCAAGCTACTCTAAATGCAAATCTTCAATAGCCACAATACTTAAAACAATATGAATATAAGTCATTTTAACAACTAGAGAAAAAATCTCATCAAAATCAATGCCCTTTTTCTATGCAAATCCTTTTACAACTAACCTAGATTTAAATATTTTCTTACCTTCATCCTCTTCTTTCAACCCATAAACCCATTTATTCTATAAATCCCTTTTACCTGCAGGTAACTTACATAAATCCCAAGTTTGATTTTTCAGCAAGGAGTCCATTTCTTTTGTCATGGAAAACTCCCACTGAAGCTTTGTATCCAATTGCATAGCTTCATTATAACATTCAGGTTCACCAGCATCTATTAATAAAATAGAATACAAAGAGGGAGAAAATATTTCTGGAGGTCTACTTAGTCTTGTTGACCATCTAACATTCACTAAAATTTACTAAAATTTATGGTATTTGTTGTTGATGTTATTGCGGAGCATAAGGAACTACTAAAACATCATCTTTTTGAGTATCATCTAGTACTACATAATCATTTTCTTTCTTCTCATGTTGTTGCAATAGATCTTTGTACAACACTTTCTCATTGAATATGACATCCATGCTTCTTACAATTTTGTGATTTTCAAAATCCCAAAGCCTATAACCAAATTCATCAATACCATATCCAAAAAATACATATTTCTTTGACTTAGCTTTGAGCTTGGTTCTGTTTTCAGGATCTATATGTGCAAATGCTTCACAACCAAAGGTTTTGAGAAAAGAATAACTCACCTTCTTACCATTCCATGTTTCCTCTAGAATACCATAATCCAAAGGAGTAGAGGGACCTCTATTGATTAAATAAATAGTTGTATTGATAGCCTCTGCCCACATGTTTAAGGACAGCCTAACATGCAACCTCATACTCCTTGCACGCTCCATTATTGTCATGTTCATGCGTTTAGCCACTCCATTTTATTGTGGAATCCTTGGTACAATTTTTTGCCTACAAATACCATTAGAGAAACAATAATTTTCAAATTCTATGCTGTAATAATCACCACCATTATCAGATCTGAGATATTTTATCCTTTTACCAGTCTCATTCTCAACCAAGCATTTCCATTTCTTAAAAGTTTGAAATACATATATTTTTGTCTAAGGAAATAAATCCATACTAATTTTCTTATTGCATTATCTATAAATGTAACATAATACAAAGAGCCACTAAGGGAAGACACCTGATCTAGTCCCCATACATCTGTATGCACAAGCTCTAATTACTCATTTTTCTCTTCCTTCCCACTCTTCACAAAACTAACTCTCTTTTGTTTTCCATACACACAACTTTCACAAAAATCCATATTGACACATTTCAAACCAGGTAAAAATTTCTTTGAATGAAGTAATTTCATACCTTTTTCACTCATGTGCCCAAGTCTGTTGTGCTAAAGTGCTGTGTCAGAATCTACAACAATTGTTTGATGTTCTTCCTACTCAATTGCAACAACTATTCCTAAACATTCATTTTTCTCTGAAACAATTAAAGTAGAAGGAACACTATGACCTGTACAAAGATATAAGGTGCCTACTTTCACACCTTTTGCTACTACTAAGGAACCTTTTGAAACCTTCCAATTTCTATCATTAAAAGTAACTGTGCAACCCTCATCACCTAGTTGCCCTGCTGAAATTAAATTCTTACTCGGCCTTGGAACATGTCTTACCTCTTTTAGTAGCCAATAATTCCCATTCTACAACTTAATCCTAATTTTTCCCTTTCCAACAATCTAACAGGGTTCGTTATCTTCCAAATAAACTAGCCCAAAATCCCCTTGGACATAATAAAGAAAATAACCTCTATGGGGTGTAGCATGAAATGAAGCCCCTAAATCTAAAACCCATGAATCATCAACACTTTATAAAGAAAGAAGCAACGCATCCTCTTTAGATTTATAACATACCACATTTGCCTCCTTGTTACCTTCTTGTTTGTCTCCTTTATTCTTCCTATACCTATAATACCCCAAAAATGGGCTTTAGGATCATTAACATCCTACATCGACAAATCGATCGAAATCAACATAAAAGTCCTAACTGAAGGCACATTGGCACATCAAATCATCAAAACCCTAAGCAATCCTATCCTAATTCTACATTGAAGAATATTCCTAAATATTCCTAATCTATTTTAATTATCTTTAATTAAAATATTATTTGGTGAAAAATGATATTATGTTATTTATCCTAAATTTAATTAAGTGAATATGTTGAATATTCGGTTAATTAAATTTAATTCTACCACTTAACTATTTAATTAGATTTAATTATATTTATTCCTAATTAATATTATATATATTCAACAATAAATCAAAATTCTGAAAATAATCAATTGAATATCTATGAGTTGATTAAATCAAATTGTCAATTTTAATGATATAGTTTTGGGATAAAGTTTGATTAAATAATAATTATTTTTGATCGGTAATATGGTTTTGTATTAATAATTTCAAAAAAGGATTACATCACCATGCATGGCTCCTGGATTACATGCATTTTCAAATTTCGAGCCCAAACAAAAAATAATGTATATTCCCCTAGCTATACTATTGGAGACATCGCAAATCTAATGTATAGTCGACAACCTCCAAGCATGCATAAAAAAAATCCACTAGGGATTGGGCCTCAAATCTTCAAACAATTCAAAATTATTTTCTAGGGACCCGTTAGCACCCACATTTGATAATTTATCCGCCAAATCATTTGCCATTCTTAGCACATGTGAGATCTTAAAATCCTCAAATTTTCCAATCAGAGCTCAGATCCTTTTGATGTGTTTGTTCAAGTACCATGTATCCATTTGGCCCTTTGTGATCCCGTTCACAATGAGGAGCGAATCCCCTTCTAGATGAATTCACTTGAATCCTAATTTTTTAGCCATCAAAGTAGCTTATACAACTGCCAAACATTCTACCTCATTATTTGTACCATCTTTCAGTCTTTTAGCACCGAGTGCCAATAGATCTCCCTTCTCATCCCAGGCAATAAAGCCTATCCCAGAGACTCCTGGATTGCCTTGGAAAGCACCGCCAAAGTTTATTTTAACCCATCCCGGAGATGGGGATTTCCAAACACTTAGTTTGGCCATTTGCTTCCCTGCCAAAGGTTGAACCCTTCCAGTCCTATTAACGGGTAAGTTTGATTAAATAATTGATTAACCCATAAATCAGTTATTTTTATTCAAAAATTAGTTAAGTTGAGGATAAATCAATTGGAATATTAAATAAATTCATAATTATCCATGCACATTCAGAAAAGCAGTTAAACTCTAAATCAACAAATCAATTCAATTTGTTAACTTTTCGAATTCAACATGTGATTGTGAGTTGAAAAAGTGATCTGAACTCCTATTTGAGTTAAAAAGCTATTTTTGCATGATTTTATGAGTCAACTAGTTCTGATTTTCTGATAACTCAACAATCAATCTAAGTTGATCAGGGAGAGAATTTTGGCTTTCCATGAGTTCTCACAGAACCTGGATTTCTATATAAACGAGGCTCAGTCCTTCACAAATGATCACCCTCTTGCGAATCTAGAGAATTTGGCTTGTGCGATCTGGCAATTTTGTGAGATTGTGCTAATTATTGAGATTCTTGTGGTCATTTGATCTCATTTTCATAGCAATTCATATCATTGTTAGATTAGATTGCATTCATTTCAATTCAGTTTTAGATCAATTTTCATACAGTTTTCATCCATATTGCATTAAAAAAACAAAAAATATAGATTAATCTACATTTGATTTTCATCTATCTTTCATTATTAAATCCTTTGTTTAGGTCCTGCATTGTCACTGGTCTCGGTCCAATTCTGAGAATATCAAACTTGCATCTACTAGAAGGCAGTAAATCACCTGGTTAGCCATATTGTCTTATTTGCAGATTTTCTGATTTGCTAACCTCTAATATTTTACTAAAGTGTTGTGTTCCCAGCTAGGTATAATTTTCACATGCACATTTATGGCACCCACTGTGGGGCCCGACAATAGGTTTCAATTCTGATTTTATCATTTTTCTGACATTGTCATTTCAAGCTTCAATTTTTATTTTTTGTTTCATACAATCTCATACGACATTTTGCAGATTTTCGTATCAGAATACTTTGTTTGTCATATGATAGATGAAAATATGCTTTGTCATGTTGATTGTATTTGTATTATCATATGAGAGCTGAAGTGTCATGTGTGTAGGAACCCACTATCATATCGTACCAAAATTATCATATGGGAGGTATTATATTCTCATACGAGTTTTAACTCTAGTATTGCATTGTCATATCAGAATTTTTCTAGCAGTCTTTGATATTTGGATTTTAGATTTTGACTAACAACTAACCCTAACAATTGAAGCTTGCTGGATTCTAATTATTTTGATAGCCTAACGCATTTGTGCAGGATGAGAGATGAAGACTAAGCATAAAAAAATTCTTTAGCCTCTTCTTATCTTGACTTCTAAGCCTATCTTTTGTAGATAATCCCATTTTTTTCATAAAAATGCTGGTCAAAGATGCTCAATCAACAAAATTTCTAACAAGTGGTTTTGCAGGTTGCCTAATATTATACAAGCAAATATTGTGTTTGCTTAAATTTTATTTCATAGGAACTTAGCTAAATAGGTACATGCATCTATTTCCATTAGGGAAAATACTGAGGGGATTATGCTCTTCTCCTTCTTAGGAGAATCAAAAACCCAGAAGGTGTCTTCCTTGGTGCTAGTTTCGCGTACTGTCTCTAGATTAATCTGCTTCATGTCTTGGATAGGGAAAAGGAAAAGGTTAGGGGATTATGCTCTTCTCTTTCAAAGAATCAGAAACCTAGATCATGTGGTCCCCAACCTCACATTTGCTTTTAAACCTTTAGAAGGCCTACCAGAGAGGTAAAAAGCTCCTAGGAACGACCCAAGTGGGGACAAGTCTTACATCGACTCTTCCACCCCACTATAAAATTTAACACTTCCTTGAGGTTAAAGCCTCAAAAGACATAGTTGTGTTTGTTCCTTGGCCTCATGCCATGAACACACTTTGATTTTGTGTAGAGCAAAGCCACTCAAATCTTGCTTGCAAGACTACACTTGTCAGAGTGCTCATAGGGTTAATGACCTTAATCTTGCTTGTGGGACTATGGGAGACAGTTGTGAATGGATGCCTTGATTAAAAGCCTAAGCTAGTTTTGCCACCAATCCACCCCCAAAGGATTTGTAGTGCTTGTGCAAGGTGAATAATAATCACCCCAAGAACCTCATCATATTGAGCCCTCTTTGATGCTTGAACTTAGCTAATATGGGCTTCAACATCCATTGCATGTTATTGGACCTGCATATTCTGAGGAGTCCATGAGTGTGTTCCTAAGTCAATGAGAAAGTAATACATCTCTTCTCCTAGCTAGGGTAAGATAGGTGTGATTGATTCATTGAGTCATTTCCCTCTATTTTCTATGATTGCGAGCCTAGTGCTATGTTAAACAACCTGAGACAATCCAATACACATATTTTCAAAACCAAGAACAGAGAAATTTGCAAACAATTTGATACCGAAAACACCAAATAACTGAAAACTTGCAAAATTTGAATGAAACCTTTTCTGGTGTAAAATGTCATCCTAGAAATTTAATTATCGTACGATTCTTTCTATGAATTTTAATTGTCATATCAAAACCCCCAGAAACTCGTACGGGAACCAATAATGTGTTGTACGAGTCTTGTCAGAAAACCAAAGCAAAGAAATATCCTAGAGTCATTTGTCATACAAGTCTCTGCAATTGTCATGCCAACCCTGATTTTGTGTCATACGAGCCTGGATAAAGTCATACGAGATTTGACCCAAAATTATCAAAAGATCCCTATTTTGTCAGAAAATCAACCATTTACAGTCATCATTCAGATTCTATCAGAAAATCTCTTGTGTTAGGAACAGATCAAAGTCAACTAAGAATCCAACTCATTTTCCCAAAGTGGTCTTTTTAGCTTGATTTTGTCTTCTAATTCTTGATCTAAATCCTGTCTCATCTTGTGTCAAAACCTTGTCAAAATAATCTCAAATTTTATCATCAAAATGACTAAGTGTTGTGAGCTCATGTTCATCATCTCTTGGGCATCTACCCATACACCTAGGGCACAATATCCTACACTTACATCCAATCAGTATTCTCACCAAATCTTGACAAGGTTGCATCATTTGATTTTTCCTAAATCAGATTATCTATCAGTTGTCTTACCTTGCTCTTCTGATTCACCCAAGGTTGATGGTGGAAACTAGAGCTTCCTCACATAGAAAACCAAGAGAAGAACCTAAAATGTCAGCATCATCTTCTCTGATTGTTTAGACCATCCATTAGTCGTACGATACCACTTATTATGAAGAAGACACCCTAGGCAATCTACATCTAAGACAAGGTTTCTCTAATCCTCCTCAATCAATCCCAGAGGAAAATCAAAATGCCAATATGTCTCAAAGAGAAGCAAACCAAGGATCCCAGGGTCACCAGTCCAATCATGGCAGAGATCCAGAACCCACACCAACTGAAATTGAATGGCTTCATGAGGATGATCTCTTTAGAAGTCTGATGAGACACTTCTTACATGAAGACAAAGAGACATACTTCCTCAAATTGGCAAGACAAGGAGCCAAGCTTCCTCCCAACTTCAATGTTGAAGACATCATCACATAAGAGGAAGAAACTCCCATAATAGCTATGATGAAATAGATGCATGCCATGCAAATCAAACTTAAAAAGCTGAAAAAGGAGAAAGAACCTAAAGCATCCTCTATGGAAGCCTTATGTCCATTTCCATTCGATCGTAATTTGTACATGCCACCCTTCCCAAAAAGAGTGGAGCTCCCCAAATTTGACAAATATGATGGAAATTTTGATCCTCAAGATCATGTTAGAGAATTATGTACTCTATCCATGGAGTTTATGCATGAACTTACATACTTAATGCATCTCTTCCCTCGATCTTTGGGAGGGGAAGCCATCAACTGGTTCTCTAAAATGCCTCCAACTATCAAAACCTTTGAGGAGCTAATCAAATTGTTTTATCAGCAATACTCCTACAATATCCAACATCCTATCACAATGATCAATCTCTGTAATGTGAAACAAAACTTAGGAGAACCCTTCCTGACATTCCTCAAACATTGGAGGAAGAATTTTTCACTCTATGCCCGACCAATTATGGAGAATGAGAAACTAGAAATCTTTATCAACAATCTGATTCCAGAACTCAATTATCATTTGTAAATGCAAAATCATTCATCCTTTGACAAAATGGTAGAAAATGCCATAAAAATTGAAAATGTGCTTGTTCATAAGGGAGACATGTTGCTTCACAAAGAAAACAAGTATGATTCAAGATCTAGTTCCAATAAAGACAAAGGTAAAATCTAGAACAAGAACAAAAACATTGTCACAAATGGTTTTGTTGATCATATCAGTGCTCCATATAAAGCACTAGCATTCAATCTCACCATTGGCACCCAAGCCATAAAAGCTTCCAAGATGAAAGCAACTGAACCAACTAAAAATTCAACTGACTACAAACCTTGGGTTACAAAACCAAAGCATGAGTTCACTCCTTTGGGTGAGTCCTTGGAATCTGCCATGAAAACTCTATTGGCAAATAATATCATCATGTTGCCTGAAATCAAACCATATGACCCCAAAGTCAAACCTAAATGATGGAAACAGACTGATTTCTATGATTTCCATCAAAACAAGGGTCATAAAACCAACAACTGCATGCATCTGAAACATTTCATTGAAGACAAAATTAACGCTGGGGAAATTATGATTGATAACCATAAATCCAATAATGATCATACAACATTCATAGAACCTTTTCCAAAGCATAATCAAGGAGATTCATCTTCTAAACCTACTATGGGTTCCAAAGTTAATTACACTTACTCTAGTAGCAATGATGTTATCAATATGGTAGAAACATCCATATCTAAATACTAAAATGTCATCACTATTGTTAGAAATGACAAAGATAACCAAACTACTAATGCAGTTACTCGATCTCAAGCTCAGGGAAATCTCCAAGGAAAAAAATTGGGTTCATCAAATGCCCCAAAGGTCCCATTCAATCTTGCATCAACATCCAAACAAATGAATACTTCCAAATCTTCCAATTCTAAAGATTCCAAAGAGATATCATACAACATCATCCAACAAATGCAACATACCAATGCCAAAATCTCTATATTCGAGTTGCTTCGCATCTCTCCTGCTCATCATGCAATCCTAGATAAAGCTTTGATTGGCTCTAATGTTCCTGAAGATCTTGATCTTGATAGATTCCAAACAATGGTGGGTCACTTCACATCCCCTTAGTATATATCCTTTTCAGAAGAAGATGACAACTCACTGAGTCACCCACATAACTAGCCCTTGCATATTGAAGTCTTGATCCAAAACCGTCATGTCAAACATGTGTTGATAGATGGAGACGTTGGTCTAAATATCTACTCTTACAAATTGGTTACACAACTGGGATTGTTAGAAGATGTTATTGATCCTAAAAAGAAGATAACCATAAAAGCATATGATGAACAAGAAAGAAATTCCAAAGGAGTCATTGTGCTACCTATCAGAACGGTACCTTTCATCAGAGATACTACCTGTCAAGTACTGGATCTTCCCCTGGCCTATAACATTCTTCTAGGAAGACCCTAGATACATGAGATGCAAGATATTCCATCAACTTATCATCAATGTCTAAACTTTCCCTATGATGGAGTAGAGGTCACTATACCAGTAGACACATCAACATCTTGCAATGCTTTAAAGGAAAGTGCGGATAAACTTGTTCCACACACTAGAGAGTCTTCTACTAAACAAATAGACATAGCTTCTACATCTAAAATGGAAGACCTATCAAAGGGAGTCAAGATCAAAGACACCGACATGTGAGAATACACAATGGAACCAGTCCTATCTCTCACATCTCTCCCACTTTCACCTAAATCCTATGGACAACCTTCAGAAAAGGTGAAAGTGACATCTAAAGAATCCAAGGTCATATTTGATGGGAGTTTTGTCACAAAGAAAGTAACAAAAAAAAGGATCGGATGAGGAAGAAGCTATACTATCATGGCTATACAAAGATGAATCTCAATCATAGAAAGTCCAAAAATATGACTCTAAAACACCAAAGATTCCTATGAAGTCATATGAACCAAGTCACAAGCTAATGTCTAAAATGGGATACACAGGAAAAAGACCTCTAGGAACAAGAGACAAATGTATTATTAAACCCATTGAACACTGTGGGAAAACAACCAAGGACACTATAGGACTAGAGTATCACAAGAAGTCTTTCCATCTTGGTGGAAGTTCTACACATGTCCTAGAACAAATAGAAACCAATATTCAGCAAAAGGAAGAACTTAAACACTCAGACAATGATGATTCAGATATAACTGATGTTCTTCCTTATGAAAGCATACCTCAGCATATATTAGACCTTCTTTAAAATGAAAAGGAACCTAAAAGAATCAATGTAGTAGACACACAAGAACCTACTACTAAACAAGAGACAGTCACAAAACAAGAACCAACTAATCCTGAAAACAAGAAACAGGAAGAAGGTGAGACTATCACAATAGCTGAGCATTTGGGACATAATAGTGATTCTGAGATAGACTCCCATGAATATGAATTCTGATCAGACTCCAAAGGTAATCCTTCTTGGGGAATATGTCCTAACTTCACACATGTTCTTAATTTTCCCAGAGATCTAGATGAAGAATCAAATGACTGTGAATGGGGAATTGTTCCAGAAGAAGATGACTTATAACAAAAAAACACATAGATGTCATTCAACGATATGCACCTATGCCCGAAATGAGTCTATAATGAAATGACAGACCTCATGAGTTTGATTCACTTATCACTAATGCAGGATCCAACAATGACGTTGAGACGCTTAATGAACTGAGCATTTTGAGTAGTAATATCATCCTTAAATTTGAGAGTCAAATTAGAGCCAATGATGATAACACTATATGCATAAACATGGTTACTCAATCCTTTTCCACACTTGCCATCCAACACCCCGAGCTTATCGACCAAACATCTATTGATCCAAGCCAAGACATCCATACCTTCCAATCAAACTATGTTGTTGCCTACTACCTGAATGTAGTAGAACCCATGACAACTTCCATCAGCGAACCTAGCATCAACATGAAAGAGTCGAATATCAAATATCTTAGTCAAAAGAACAAAAATAAAAAGAAAAGGAGTTATGAGGGTGAAAACCACTATGTGGCAGTCTCATAACCTAAAATAGTAAAAATAAAAGACATATATGATGGTGAAAACCTCTCTAAGGTGCCTAAGGATGAGATATTTGATGTCCTTCTAAGTCATTTATAGGACAGACCTCCAGTATTGATAGAACTAACTCAGTCTATCAATTTGGGCACCATAGAAGAACCACAGTTGATTCATGTAGCACAATCTCTATCAGATGAAGAAAAACAAGCATTTACAAAATTCCTAACAGAGAAGAAGATCAAATTTGCATGGAAATATTCAGATATGCCTAGGTTAGATCCCGATCTCATAATGCATCATCTCTCTATCACTCCAAGAGTCAAACTAATCAAGGAAAAGTTGCATAAAATGCATCCTCATGTGGCACTCCTTATCAAAGCTGAATTAGAGAAATTGCTAAAAGGTTGGATTTATCCGAGCTATAGATTATGCTGAGTGGATCTCCAACATCATTCCAGTTTCAAAACCAGATAAATCTATAAGAGTATGCACAAACTTCAGATATGTAAACAAAGTATGCCCTAAGGATGATTTTCCACTACCAAACATCGATATGATAGTGGACATGACCACGGGCTTTGAAATGTACTCTTTAATGGATGGTCTCTCTAGATAAAACCAAATCAAGATCGCTCTAGAAGATCAAGAGAAGACAACTTTCACCTATGCGTGGGGTACTTTCTACTAGAATGTCATGCCATTCGGTCTTAAGAATGTTGGTGCTACATATCAGCGAGCTATGACATCAATTTTTCATGACATGATGCATCAAACTATGGAGGATTATGTTGATGACACCCTAGCTAAATCAATGATAAGATCTAAACATCTAGTTGACTTGAGAAAAATACTAGATAGAATGGAAAAATTTAGTCTCTGACTAAATCCTAAGAAATGTTCTTTTGGTGTCACTTTAGGAAAGCTTCTAGGGTACATTGTTTCAAAGAAAGGAATTGAGGTAGATCCAACAAAGGTCAAAGCAATCGTGGAGATGCAACCTCCTAAAAACATCAATCAAATGAGGACCTTACAGGGAAGAATACAATCAATCAGATGTTTCATATCTCAGGTAGCGGACATATCACAACCTTTCACAAAAATATTACATAAAGGTTTGACCTTCGCATGGAACGAGGAATGTGAAAAGAACTTCAACCACATCAAGCAATATTTGGAAAATCCACCTATTCTCATGCCTTCTATACAAGGGAAGCCTTTGATATTGTATGTCTCCTCCATAGATACTTCACTGGGGGCATTACTAGCACAACATGATAAAAACAAGCAGAGAGCTATCTACTACATCAACAGAACACTAGTAGCTTATGAGAAAAACTATTCCATGATAGAAAAAGCATGTCTAGCTGTCATCTTTGCATCAAAAAAGCTACGAAACTACATGTTATCTCATACTACGCAATTAATAGCTAAAATTGATCCACTAAAGTACTTATTGAGCAAAGCTGCCCTCATAGGTAGACTAGCTAAATGGGTCATGCTAGTGAGTGAATTTGACATAAAATATGTTGAAAGAAAAGCTATCAAAGGAAAAGTAATTGTAGATCAGTTGGTTGATGCTCCAATGTTTGACGATCAACCAATGCAAATGGAATTTCTAGATTCTTCTATCATGCATCTATCTTGTAGAAAATGGAAATTATTCTTTGATGGATCCTACACACAGAACAGATTTGGAGCTGGCATATTGTTTATCACACCACAAGGTTACTCTATTCCAAAGGCATTCAGAATCAAATTTCCTCATACCAACAACATAACTGAGTATGAAGATTTACTAAATGGTATGAAAATGGCACTTGAATGGAGAGTAACAAAACTACACATTCATGGAGACTCACAACTAGTCATACACCAAGTCAATGATGTGTATCAAACAAAAGATGAGAAGCTTATTCCATACAAATGCATGGTAGATGACCTAAAGAAATATTTCATATCTATCACATTCGAATAGATTCCTAGAGTGGAGAACAAGGTTTTTGATTCTATGGCAACACTATCATCTTTACTATAGCAACCTGAACATGAGCTACGCTACGAGTTCCTGGTGGAAGCACTGTCATTCCCTACATATGATTGTCCAGAAACTTGAATGATCTACAATGTTATTGGTCATGATTCATCCCATTACAAAAACATATACTCCTACCTTTGAGACCAAATCATTCCTGATACCTTTAACCATCATGAAAAATGTTACCTAATCCAAAACGCATCACGGTATGTCATCATTGGTAAAAATTTATAAAAATGAAGTTTGGCTGGTACACTGCTTAGGTGTTTAAAATGTGAAGAGTCACAATGTGCATTAGAGGAATTCCATGAAGGTATTTGTGGATTACATTCTAACGGTTTGACACTAGCTCAAAAACTTATTAGGGCTGGGTTCTATTGGCCAGACATGGAAAAAGAGGTCGTCAAATATGCTAAGAATTGTCAGAAGTGTCAGGTCCATGGTAACTTGATTCACGCACCAAGAAGAGATTTTATTCCATTTACAACACAATGGCCTTTTCAAGAGTGGGCATTTGATCTCACTGGTTCTATTTATCCTCATTCTTCTAATGGTTACACCCATATCATAATAGCTACAGATTATCAAATGAAATGGGTAGAAGCACTTCCTTTAACATAGGCCACATGCAAACAAATATCAATGTTCATCCTAAACTACATCATTTGTAGATATGGTATACCACACTCCATCATCATAGACAATGGAGGCCAATTCAAGAACAAGGATCTCGACACCTTATGCTCAAAATTTAAGATCACTCAATATTGGTCATCTATTTATTATCCTCAAGGGAATGGACAAGCTGAAGCATCCAATAAGAACTTATTGAAAATCTTGCATCGAACAGTCAACAAGACAGGAAGAGACTAGCACCTGATGATAAATCTAGCTCTTTGGGCCTATAGAATGAGTATCAGAACGCCCACTAGGGCTACTCCTTTCACTTTAGTTTATGGGTCTGAAGCGGTATTGCCTATTGAGGTTGAAATCCCATCACTACGAATCAGAATGCATGGTCTGGTAATTGATGATGACTACAGAGTGTCTAGGTTACAAGAAATTAAACTACTAGATGAGCACAGACAAGTTGCATATGATCATCTCAGAGTATATCAGAAATGAATGTCTAGGAGCTACAACAAGAAAGTTAGAAATAGAGAATTTTAGGCTGGCGATCTAGTCTTGAGAGAAAATACTAAAAATCAATCACACCGAGAACACACGGGGAAGTTTGAACCCAACTGGCTGGGTCCCTTTGTTATCACTGCTACTTTTGGCTCTAGAGCCTATCAACTCTCAATGACTAAAGGAGAACAGCTCTGAGAACCAATCAACATTCTCCATCTGAAGAAATTCTATGCCTAAGCCATTAAGTCTGATAAAATATCTTGAAAAAATCATAAAAATTAGAAAAAAGTACTAAAAAAATGATCATCCTGGTGAAAACCTAGCAATAGGTGTTAGAGTAATTATATTTTACACTTATTAATTAGATCACTTTGGTTTAATTAATTTAGTTATTACTATGTTTACTTAAGCTATCTCTTAGGTGCATTATAATTAATATCTTTATTAATTATAATGTGCAACCTAGCTTTTCTTCCCTTTAGGGTTTCATTCACCTTTTAAGGTCGAACTTGTAATTATTGTTTTACACTCTTTTGAATACATTTTTTAGCTCTCACATTTTGAGCACAAAAGGGTTTCAACTTTTTCCATATTTTGCTTCATTCTTTGTAACAGGTATCTTGCATGCAGATTGGTCTTGGAAGTTGAATATGTATTTCTCAGTTTCTACATGGTATCAAAGTCATTCTACTGTTGCTTGTTCGAGTTCTTTTGAAGCTGTGGATCAAGCATTTTTTCTGTTGTTTTTATTGGATCTGGTGGGTCTCTTTTTTTGGAGCACTTTGGGCAAAAAATGACCTCATGGTTGCATTCGGAAGGCCCAAAACCCCCTATTTTTATATAAAACTCAATCTATTTGGCCTCTGAGGCATCTAGGAGAAATTTTGTGGCCTATTAGGGTCGTACGAGCTCAAAAATTGAGAAAAAAATTAAAAAATATTTAAAATGCACCACCTGCATCGCCACTATGCCACCCCAATGCCGCTTCGGCCTGGCTTGTGCTCTGCCCCCGCCGCTTTGGCCGCCCGTGCCACCCCGATGTCACTCTGACTCGGCCCACACTCAGCCCCCATTGCTTCGGCCGCTCGACAGCTCCACTATCATAGCACCACCCAAGAACCACCAGAGAGCCAATGATCTCTGCCACCTCTACCTGGAAGACACAGGTGATGTCACTTACTGGCTAGTTTTTCCGGTCATTTTCCAAAAAAAATTGACGATTTTTCATTTTTTCGGGCGTTTTTCAAATTTTTCTAGCGACCATTTTTTTTTTGATGAGACAGTCCCGTGATGTGCAGATGGCCATCAATTTTTTTCCCGTCACTGGTTTTTTCCAGAGAGCTATTTTTCAGAGGGGCAGTTGGTTTTTTGGTCGTATCTTTTGCATACAGTGTCCATTTTTGAAAAACAAAATATCATCGAAAAACTTTTTTCAAGCTGAAGAAAATGGTGCTAGTTTGATTTCCTAATTCAGTCATTTGAGTTCACTTTTTTGGTGTCAAAGTAGAGGCTTTTGTTTCCTCCATCTCTGCATCTGGTGTCTAGGTTTTCTTCTAGTTCTTTGTGCTTTCTATAGTTATTTCTTTGTTGTACGGGGGATAGAATTATACATTGTGGGGGGGTACATTTTCTTTTTTGTAATTTACTTTAGAAAAGACCCTTCTACTTCCATCTACTTCTTCTCTCAATGTCAAACCCCTCTGTGGCCCGGCTGACACCACACAACTACCACACTTGGAAAGGACAGATGACTAGATTGCTTATGGAAAAAGGGCTATGGTCATGCCTCAATGAGGCTCAGCCAATTCTACAGAGGCCTTATGAGGCTCTTATGCAAAGAAATAGGATGGATGAGGCAATGGGCCTCATTGCACTAAATATTTCAGATGGGTTGTTGTTCCACTTGGATGGTTTGACCACACCCAGGGCTATGTGGAACAAGTTTTCCACCTTGTTTGGTACAATGAATGAGTTCAGTGTTCTCCAAATAGATGCAGAGTTCACCTCCTTGGTACTTGAATCATTCACCAACATTGAGGACTTCTTGATGAAGTTCAAGTCTCTTCACTCTATTTTATAGGTTGTTGGCAAGATGAAGTTAGATGATGAGTGTATCTTTCTGATACTCTCAAAGCTTCGCGACCCTTTTCAGGTTTTCACTTCTACCTTCTACTCCACTATGGATGCACTGGGTGCACGACATGTTATGCCCTCCTTTGAGACTTTCTATGACAGTTGACTTGTGAGTAGTCCAAGCTCAATTAGATGGATTCACTTACATGTTCACAGTCATAGGCATTACTTGCCAAGACACCTCAGGATACACAAAAGTAGAAGCTAAAGTAGATATCTAATTCCTCTTCTCAGCACTCTACTAGCCCACCATCTTCTTCTAAAAAGGAGAAATAGAAGACTAAGAGCCCTACATGTTCCTATTGTCAGAAGGGACCTCATGATGAGTCACATCATTTTCAGAAGAGATTTGATGGTTATGAGAAATAGATTGCAGATTTGCAAGCTCTTCTTCAGAAGAGCACTATTTCCTCTCCATCCTCTTTTACCTCACAGGGGTCTTCTTTTCAGTCTTCTACCACATCTTCGACATCTGGACAAGATTTTGGACAGGGTCATGCATTACGGGCATCTGTTGCATCCCCTTCACAAGTCCCTTGGATACTAGATTCAGGTGCTTCTCACCATATGACATCTTCTCTGGAGATCTTCTCTTCTTTTGAGGCTTCTCCTATTCCTCACATTCTCATGGGGAATAACATTGTTATGAAAGTCTACGAGAAAGGTTCTGTAGGCATTCAGGATGGCACATTCAATGATGTATTATATGTTCCCTCTTTGTCTGCAAACCTTCTCTTGATTTATTAGATTACACTCAGTGGGTCAGGGAAGATAGTTGAGTTCACAATAGATTTAGTCTTCATCCGGGATAGTGTGATAGGAGGCATTGTTGCTACAGGGACAATTGATCATTCCACCCATCTCTACACCTTCTCACACTTTGGTCCACTATCTCCATTATCAGAGCACTGCACTCCTTTTACATGAGAGCATCATGTGGGGCAGGTAGGTCACTTGAACCTCCGTGTTGCTCCTGAGACCACTTCTATGACTGCCTCACCACATCTTGTTGCAATTTCCTCTCTTCAACAAGACTCTGTTTCAGCACTGCCAGACCCTCCAGCTCCATTCATCGAGCCACCAGGTGCAGTTATTGAGGATTTTATAGAGGACATTCATCTCCTCTTTCATGACAGTGTCAGTACACCTGTCACACCACCTACATTGGGAATTCCCTTTCAGGATCCTCATGTTTACTCCTTTGAGCATCAGCTTGGTCTTCCAGTGACACCTCATCTTTCAAGGTTACCACTTCATTGTCCACTGACTTTTACTCCTTTGCATTGGAGTCACAGTGGTTTGTTCATTGATCCAGTGGTTCTTTCATTCCGAGGGGGGATTTGGAGCCTCGATCCTCTCTCATGGGGGGGTTGGCAGCACACATTGTACTTATGGCTTTGAGAGAGTCTCTTGAAATCATTTTTTTTGTCCTTTGCTTGTTTTTATATCTCTTTTTTGAGAGGATTTTTTCCCACTGAGTTTTCTCCTTTGTCTCTGGTTTACAGAGATTTTCTTGTATTGGGTACCTGATCAGGCCTTGTTTCTGGGACCCATTTCCTACTTTCATAGCTGTGCTAGGTTAGCTTACCTCCTGAGCTTCGCTTAAGGGGGGGGTGTTAGAGTAATTATATTTTACACTTATTAATTAGATCACTTCGGTTTAATTAATTAAGTTAGTTATTACTATGTTTACTTAAGCTATCTCTTAGGTACATTATAATTAATATCTTTATTAATTATAATGTGCAACCTAGCTTTTCTTCCCTTTAGGGTTTCATTCACCTTTTAAGGTCGAACTTGTAATTATTGTTTTACACTCTTTTAAATACATTTTTTAGCTCTCACATTTTGAGCACATAAAAGTTTCAGCTTTTTCCATCTTTTGCTTCATTCATTGTAACAGGTATCTTGCATGAAGATTGGTTTTGGAAGTTGAATCTGTATTTCTTAGTTTCTACAATAGGCACCTTGATGGTTCACAAAAAAATCAGAAAAAATGGAAAAATACAAAAAAATTGAAAAGATGAAAAATACAAAAAAAAAGAAGAAAAAGAAAAAATGCCTTGGTGAAAACTTGGTAAATAGGCACCTTAGTAGAAAAAATAGAATCTTTTCCAAGATGGTGAAAATTTGGAAAATGGGTGCCACTTGTATAAAAAATGCTCCATCTTTCAGCGCAATCTTGGTCTTTCCCAGCTTTCAGTATTATTTTAGTTTGTACATATCTCCTAGTTTTTTTTTTGCATCATGTTTTCAATAAAGTTGGTCTGTGCACCAAAGCCAAATTGTCTGCATCCTATCAACATTTCAAACTCGGGGGCAACCAATGTCATGTCCTATGGTCCTCAGTGATGTAACAATAGACCTTGCTCAACTTTGTCCTAGGCTCTCCTAGAATCAATAAGGCTAATCTCCTAGCCTTTAGGGTACTATCCTAGTCCCTCTCCATAGAGTTACAAACTCCCTCTTCTCCTATTTAGTTAGTGACATCAAGGTTTGATACAAGTTCACTTCCCTAAGAACTTCCTTTGCTTGCTTCTAGCACCTACCATCCCTAATGAAATAGAAATGAAGTCTACTCTCATCCTCAAGAGGAGAGGAGGATTGTTCCATATTCAAAATGATTCCACACCACACATAACCCCATCTTACTCATAATCATTCCTACCGCTAATAGGATTTGGCTGCTGACTTGCCTAAAAAGGCTACTAGGATAAGTAGGCCTAATTGACCTCTTCCTTCAAATAGCTTCCAACTTCCTTGAACAAGGCACCTAAAAAATCATGGATTTGAGTACCCTTTTGGAAGGGCTTTAAGATTCTGTAGTTCTTCCTTCCCCACTCTGTTCGTACAGGGCTTGCTAGAAATGAGGTTATTTTTTAGGGTTTTCAGACTCACTGTCTGAACCAATGAGGGTTTGGCATTTCTCATTGTTTCCACATTCCTCTGAGGCTTCTCATCATAGGAGATGCTTGGAAATACACTTGGCCTCCTCTCCACACATTTTATTGAAGCAAAGAGTGCTTTCAATCACTCCATCTTCTCTACATATGCACTGTGATCCCTAACCAAACACTGGTGGCTTGCCTAAGGCATCACCTTAAAATTACTTCTTGAGCTTTTTAGGGCCCCTCCTTTCAACATCATATGTTACAAGGAGTCTAGTCATAGATCCCAAGGACCCATATAGTTTGTACAGTGGGAGAGTGATCTAGCACTCCATTATTCAATGCACTATCTAGACCAACCCGAGATAGGCCAAAGAAGAACATAAATGAAAACTAACACTAAAACTGAAAGGAAACTATCCTAGGAATCCAAATACATCATCAAAAATCACATGCACCCATTACAGTTGGTTATTCAATCCATCTTTAAGCTTTGTCAAACATAAAATGTATTCACTATCAAAAGATTCTGATGAAGGGTGCTCCCCTTAGTACCACAAACACATAACAGAAATAGAGAAACAACAGCAATAATATGCAAGAACAAAAAATTGGCTTCTTATTATCTCCACAAATGTGGAATTACAAACTTTCAGAATTACAATATGCAAAGCCACATGGGCATTCCCTTACAATATTTTGTAGGACAAAGCCTCGAATCAATACCCAGATCTACTACCCAGAACTGCCCTAGAAAACACTACGGGCCTTCTTTATATAAGCAATTTCCACCGCCCGAGAAGGTTCTAGAAATTTAGCCCTTAGGGCCGACCAAACTTAGAATTATTTTATTTTACAATTTATTACATCAAAGTTGGCTCAAAATAACTTTTGAAACCCGAACATAAATTTTGAAGAAAAATTATTTTCCGCCATTTCAGGTGGCCTGACTTTTAGAGACCATAACTCATCACCAGTTGACCCGATTGACTATTATAACCCCATTTTGGAAATGCCACGAAGTTCTCTACAGGCTTGATTGGTGCAATGCGCCCATCATCCAATTTTTTGACCTCATCTGGGGCCTCTAAAGCCTTCAAAACTGAGTTCAAAGTTTCTGTACCCTACTGCCAATACCGAAAATCTTCAATATCTTCAAAACTAGACCTGATCTAGCCATGAAACTTTGCTGGCAGGCTGATATGACTGAGATGAACCTCCATATGTAAAATCAGACATTCTGAGATCGTAAGACCAACTTACTAAAAATAGCAAGTTTCCATAAATAGAAACTCTGCATAAGATAGCCCTTATTGAATACAAAAATAGAAATATTTTTTGGGTGATGCAAGATTGCCCTTACACCCAGGATGCTCCTGCATCAGATTCACACAGTCTAACTCGTGCCAATGCTTGGTCTCCATACTATACACTTCCCAATGCCCACAATTAGGGTTTTTAAAAGCTTAAATACCCCTACTTAGGTGTTAGGGACCATGGATAAGGCTATACATCTTCTAGAGCCGATTTCAAGCTAGGAAAGAAAGATTGTCATGACAAAATTTTGAAGTTGTCATGACAACTTTCAAAGTTGTCCTAGCAACTTTTGGTGGATAAAAAAACCACCTACTCACACCTCTAGGGAACTCAACCCTGATTGAGTTAGGGTCCTAAAGACCATTTGCATCCTCTAAAACATTAAAGAGGCCATTTGGACAACTTTTATCAACACTGTCCCATGCTTGGCAACTTAGCAAAGTTAGCCAAATCTGTCTCAACCTTGCTCAAAAGACACATCTAGGACTTAGGAAAGAACAAAACAAGACCAAACACTAACTAAAACATTAGAGGGACTAACTAGTCCACTCCCTACACTAGTGGCTTGGCTAAGGCCACTAAAAACCAAAAATTCACAAAGGGACACTGGGTACCAAACAACCCTACCTAGGTGCCCTGCACCACTCAGTATACCTCATACGAGTCGTATCCAGTCAAAGTCCTTTAAAGCCATATTCAAGTTAGTTGTCGGTCTCCCTACCAGAAAAGGATTTTGCACACCAAACGAGCTACAAACAAATAAAATAAATCTTTACACAAATTCTTTTATGTCCTTGTATGCTAACTGATTCACATTGAGATTTCTACATATTTTGTCCCCTTGAGCTCTTCGATGATGTCCTTTATAGGATTTAGAGAGTGGTGACTGGGGGCATAATCTTTTCTTTGTCTTCTATTTGTAAGTAAAAATCTAACTTTTGAAATTCTGGATTGTATTGGTGTCCATTATAAGTGCCTGCATCATGAATTGGATGACCATGTGTACCTTGACCATCGATACCTGGATTCTTCAAGGAAGTCTAATCTAACTATTGTCTTTTGAGTGATTTCTTACTCCTACTGTGGAACGTGATTCTACCCAAGGATGTGGATGATAAAGGGTCACTACGGGTAATTCACAGTGGAGTCAGAATGATCTTCCTATTGCTTGATGTGTTTGTACACAAGGCGTATTGAGGTCATCACAACGTATATGTTATGATGCTTATACAAATTGCAAAATCAAAATGGACATGATATTCAGGTCATCCTGGCTTTTGTGCCTTGGTGCTTATATCTAATCTGACATTCCTTACTAAAAGTCAATATTCATATGTCTATGGTTGTCTAGCCAGTGGACATTGTATTGAATATCCAGTTACCTAATAAATTCAGTGATGATAAAGATTGTCACATGATCAGCGACTAAGTCCTAGGTCTTGCATTTCATTTTGCATTTTGCACTTTGCATGGTTACGTTTCTCATGGCTTAAATTAGATCAATGCTTGAATTCTCCATATTTGTACTACACACAATGCAAGGATTGAACATCATATGAATGTCCCCTTAACTGATCAGCAAGCAGTCACCATCCTGGGTCACACATCCATTTTGACAATGACTGAGCACCTATCTTCTTCATGTACCTGCAAAAATATATCATGTGTATCACTGCATTACATTACATTTCATATCATAATCATTTCATAAATTCATTACATACATACATGTGCATCTAGAAAATTTATACATTTACATTTATTCATCTACTATCTATCATTGCATTGCATATTTATACATTTGAAAGAAAACATTCATTACATAATCC